>JAVTVY010015527.1:0-64948 GCA_036873755.1 Hanleya hanleyi
ATAATTGTGTTCCAGTGGTACACAAATTTTGAAGAAAACCTACACATCTTTTGTAATGTACCAGTACACAATTTTTTGTGGATGTGCAATTTTTTATACCGGGGTACAGTTGTTTTTACAGAGTATCATACATGATACATGGTATCATCAAACCCTCCATTATTGTAAATGTTTGGGGAGAGGGGGGCATTGTCTGGATACCTGACTACTAAGGTTTTTGCGGGTTCCTTAAAGTATACTTTCCTGAAAACACTGCATGGTATATGTAGTTTGATGAAGTAGCCACTTATTCTCATGTTAGTAGGAAGGGGGGGGGGGGGTATCTGTGGCGGGGTTACATAATTGTGAATGGTTTATAATTCTGCTCGCTTTCTTCCATCATATGTCTGGGCTTGCTCGTCCATAGCCTTCAGTTCGTCTGTACCGCCGATTTTGTCTACGTTGGAAATTGAATCTGTTCTGAGTTGACCTTCGGCAAGGCTTTGGTGTAAGACCTTCATTGAAAAGGTAATATCCTGGACAAAAGACTGACAATACAACTTGCAGCAGATCCTTTGTCAATTATATTTCGTGAGTCTTACACCAAATCGTTGCCTGACCTTCCGTGAAAAAGGATCGCTTAGACACCAGAAATTACCTTTAGGTTGAAGATGCTGATCTTGAAGACACTGCTCTCGGTTAAAACAACCAGGAAACTTCTTTGATGATGCCCAGGCCTACATGCGGACTTCTAAGCATTTCTTTTCTGACGACAGCAGCTCCGCAATGTTGCTGTTGTTGTTGGTACAGGAAGCAATTTGCTCACGCATGCGTGTTGAAAATACGCTTTGCATGCTGGGATATGAATTACGTCATAAATACCAAACTGCGGCTTTCGGAGTGAAAACATATATTGGTCCAAATGTTTGCCACGCCATGATGGACCGAATGAAATTGGTACATCGTTTGTCCACACCCACACGCTCCTACATTGGCGGTGAAAAAACCGTTTGTCAATATATGATGTACCATATGTTTACCAATGTCGGACCATGATGGTTACAGGTTGGGGAAAACGCGTGTGTATGTGCGAGTTGGATAATCGCTGAAATGAGTAAATACTCTCACATTTATACACACGTGTGAATGGATTATCGCACACAAGAGTGTAGCATTTCACTGAATAGAGCTTGCAGTATGACTGGGCCGATTGGGCGCTCTCAATTATTCATCATTTTTGCAATGTTCAAATTAACTTTCACCATTAAAGCATGAAGGTGGAGGCAATGAATATATATAAGTTGCGGGACTTTTCGTCACATTCACGAGGACGCTTCACACATATTTGGATCATAAATAGCATATATTGAGTATAATCCAGATACTCCAATTAAATATTCAATGTTCTTGTATACTTTCCCTTATTAGTGGGCGTTCCTGGAAGTAGAATGTCGTGTGTATTATTTGCTGATCCCCCTTGTAGTTTACTTATATCGCGTGAGATATTGAAATCTTGACATAATGACTCCATAACTACTTTCGTAAAACATCCTCCCATAATCAACTAATAGTAGAGCAATATGGTGAAAATATTGTGCACTTCGAGGTAAAGGCACGAAACTTGGCATAGTAGTAGCTAATGATGACCCGATCAATTTCTGATAAGGATCCACACAATTTTTTCCCAACATGGCCGCCAAATTCAAGATGGCCGCCATAATAATGGCCAAATACTTAAATTACCTTAGTTCATTGTTTGATTTGTGTCAGAAGCCTAAAACTTGGCATGATGCTAGCTATTGGTGTCTCCGTCATTTTCCATTTAATGTTTCGGGGTGTTGACTACGACTTGAGGAATGTCCACGTCATCACTAGGAGTAGTAGCCAAGGTGGGCATTTGGGGGGTGTGAAAGAAGGTGTCCTTGGTAGAGATGGTCCGAATGGGCCGTGTGGTGTGTCAACTTGTAGCTCTCTGCATGTAGACGACGAATGGTATGGTATTTGTTGGAAGTCGCATTGTGCTACGCATGCGCAGTTGGGCAGTAGTAACGAAAGATGTCATTTTGGACGTGGGAAATGACATGTTTGGGCAATCTAGGGACCCATATTTGATCCAAATGGACCGGTTGGGGTATCCTAGTGAAGCTTTCATGGGGTTGAGTCAGACTGGCGTGTTTTTGATTGAAAGTGGCGCCAATCTGCGCATGGGCAGTTGAGGTGTAGTAAGTAAAGTGGTCATTCTGGAGGTGCGCATGGATATATTTGAGCGATTGAGGGACCATTCTTGGTCCGAATGCGTCGTGTGAGGTGTCAAAGTGAAGCCCTCGATGTGTAGACCACGACTTGAGGGATGTCCACGTCATCTGTGACGTCATCAGTGAGGTCATCAGTAGGAGAAGTAGCCAAAGTGGGCATTTTGGGGGTGTGAAGGGAGGTTTTTGGGGTAGAGATGGACCATCCGTGGTCCGAATGGACCGTGTTGGGTGTCATCCTGTAGCTGTCCGCATGTAGACAACGAATGGTGTGGTTTTTGTTGGAAGTCGCATTGCGCTACGCATTCTCAGTTGGGCAGTAGTAACATCAAGATGTCATTCAGGGCGTGCGTGGGAGTGTGTTTGAGCGATTGACGGACCATTCTTGGTCCGAATGCGTCGTATGAGGTGTCATTGTGAAGTCCTTGGGGTGTAGACCACGACTTGAGGGATGTCCGCGTTATCTGTGACATCATTGGTGATGTCATCAATAGGAGTAGTATCCAAAGTAGGCATTTTCGGCTTGTGAATGAAGGTGTTTGGGGTAGAGACCATCCGTGGTCCAAATTGCCTATGAGGCGTGCCCAACCCCCATCTTAAGGCATGGACGCACTAACGATGATGAGTGAGTGAGTGCGCGCGCGCGCGCGTGTGTGTGTGTGTGTGTGTGTGTTTGTGTATGTGTGTGTGAACATCGTGCTTAGTTAGCCGTTTCTCTTTCGGAAGACATGGAGGCTCTGAAGAGCCGTTCTGTTCTGTCGCTGGAAGACAGAACTGTCATAGCCACAGCGTCAGGGTCAATGGAACAAAGACCATTGCGAGGTCCACGAGCCGTCGATGGTTCCAGCGTGAGCGCTCGTGGTCCATAGCCCGAACATCAAGGATGGCTTTCATAGTCCAGTATAGTGGTGGGTGATAGCACACCTCGCCATCGAGTCGAGGACCGCTTCTGTGAACTCTTCCAGGATCTGGCATCACCCCACGTTGTCGTCGCCATCTGCAAACATGGACCGAACCACAGCTCGGTAACACATGAGTGAGTTAACCACGATCACATGCTGTAAAATGCGAGTGGCATAGGGATGGTTCTCCGTCATGGCTCTGCAACAGTTGGAATGGGGTCCAGAGGGACGTGTTTTATAGGCGATATCACACATGTGCGCTTATACGTAGCTCTGCGAGTCCGTGATAAGTACTCTTCTGATTGGTTAGTCAAATAAGAGAACAACAACAGCAAGGATTACAGGTCAATCATTTTATTATCCCCTCCATCAGAGCACACCCACGCTGGGGGAGCCGCTATGGGTGTGTTTACTATTCACTTATGTTATTGTCTTGGCCGCATAGTCAGCAGCTCTTCTCAAATCAGAAGTTAATTGTGCTGATCTCAGACGGCTTTTGTTCAATCAGAAGCCGACCATGAGAATAAGTATTAGTATAAATCATGGATGGAACACAAAATGAAACACAAACTGTGGATGTCTTTCGGATTGATGGGGCTCAAATGACTGTGGAGTCTGAAGACCCGACCGCAATGCTGGCATTCATGGCTGGGTGCTCTTTGGACTGAACGTTGATGTCACCGTGAATTATCCTTACGTCTAAATGACTTCCTGCAGATCGAACATGTATACTCGCCAACAGGATCTTGAAAAGTAGACTCACGGTTGGAGTCAAACGCCACGGCTTCCTCAACCCTCAAGCGTGCATGTCCATGGATTACACTTTGGTGAGATCTCAACTGACTGTGTAGTCTGAAGTGGTGTCTGGATTTCTCATGTAGAAACTGTTCATGGCACTTTAAACTATCCAGGCGATTAAATGTATCCCCGCAGGTCTCGCATGTGTACTGGGCAGTAGCATCGTGGATGGTAGACTCATGGCGTTGTAAGTCGTGCAAGCGTGTAACGGACTTGGAGCAAGTGGTACACGAGAACATCGTGGCGTAAGTGGTTGAACGAATGACTGCTAAAAGAGTCAGAACGTTTGCTTTGATAGTGCGCTAGCTGGCGATCTATTTTCAGCACAACCGGTTTCGACGAAAATTCCGCCACTTTCATAAACCTTCCCTACACAGAAAACTCCCCCACGTTGTTCTCGCCACCAATCGCCGTCCTGCATGTCCACACTTGAATCAGGTGTGTGTGTGTGTGTGTGTGTGTGTGTGTGTGTGTGCGGGCGTGTGTGTACACGTATAAACCGTAAGATGAGGACCAAAGCTTGAATTCTTAATATGTTTCCGCGGACCGACGTTGCTCCAAGATCCAGAAAGTGGTCCTTGGACTGTTTTTTTCATATTAAAATGCGCTTCTTTTGGCAGCCATCTTGAATACGACTGTCATTTCACCGTGAAAGATAAAGTTTATTCGTATCAGGAGTTATTTGCTTGGCTTCAGCACAATACATTAAGTGCACAATACAGAGATAATCCTTTACGCATTATATGATGATTTACCACTAATTTGAGCATTATCATGGCCGCCATTTTGAATTTGGCGGCCACCTTGGAAAATAATTTACAGATCTTTCTTGAAAACGGACTAGAGCATTAATAACAAGCATCGCTGCAAGTTTCATGACCTCGACTAAAACAATAAACAGTATTATTATCATATTGTTGTATTTGACCATTATATTGGCGGCCATCTTGAATTTGGCGGCCATATTGGGCAAAAACTGAGTGGATCCTTATCAGAAAATGGTCAGTACATCTTTGGCTACTATCATGCCAAGTTTCTTGCTTTTACCTCGAAGTGCACAATTCGGCTAGTTTTGTGCACGATATTGCTCCACTATAATTACTTCTTTCGTATAACCAATCGAAGCTGTTTTAACTGCACTAATCTTCAGTTTTCTGTCTATTAAACGACACAACGCCCTGTCGGCCCATGGTTGTAATAAGCATATAGTAGCATGACATAAATATATTACTAGCAGATAGCCCTATTAAATGGCACATCATATTTAGACGTATATCTCTATAAAAGTGAAGCGCAGTTTATCTCTCCCCGACCTTACGTAAATTAAATGCTGGGAATTCTTAATACACTTCATGCAAGATTTTCTTACGAGATCAGTGTGTTTACCATTCGGAGTACATCAACAAAAGAAGAGTCAGATTATTTTGTCTCGGAATTTAATTTAATTTAATTTAATCTGACGGGGTGTTCGTTATTGATTCGAGTAGGTTTTTATGTCTGAAAATGTATTAGTCTATACTCATCAACGTGTCTTGTTCTTCAGCAAAACCATGGAGCCTACAAGAGAAGGCTCCATGGCAAAACCAAATCACAATATATATATCTCTCTCCAGGGGATAACCTGCTGCCCTTTTCGCAGACGGAGACACATTAGTTCAACGTATCTTTCGTATTCCTATACATGTCGAATTACCTTGTTTTTCAAGACAGAAAAAAGAAACGTGAACGTCAATTTATGGACAAAGTGAAGCTGCTTGACCTTCGAGAACAAAGAGTTGAAAAAAAAGAGTTGATTTCCTGCAATGCGTTTTTTCCCCTGACGTAGATTTGTCAAACCCAAACGATATAGAATTTCAAGTCAACCACATGGCAGTCCAATGTCTATCAATTTGTTCAACCCAACAGGATTACATGCACCTAATCAAAAAAACCAAATTATAAACAAGGAAATATGTACATGAAAATCCATCAGATAGCTTTGGTCGTCAACTTGAAATTTTGGTGGTTTGGTTTCATATTATTGAAAATTATATAAACTATCGATACTTTTGAAAACAACGTTTCCAGAGATATTATATTTGCTCCAAATTCAATACTTTCGTGCATTGCACGACTGTGAGGCTGGACGACTCTGCAGGGTTCGGTAGTAAACATGGTTGTAAGGATAGCAAAAGGCTTGGTTACAGGCTTTTTGCATTGGGATTGTAGCGATCTTGTTCCACTGCAGTGCAGAAATGTCCATTTATCATAGCAGATTCCTACAGCCTTCATATGGTTGTCTGACCCAGATAATAGATAAAAATAAGGAGATTAATACGTTTGACCATTATTTCTTGTTGAGTAGAAAAAACCCACAGAAAATGATGGAAGCTTATGGTCCACAACCTCCATGAAATCCAATTACGGCTCATGTTTAAAGTAGCCGATACTTTTTAACTCCGCTGAAATAAACCGATTACATGAAATGTGGTCATGTGAACATGACATCCGAGCTGCTTTATTTATACATACTGCCACCTTTGTGTTTACTACAACCTACCGGCTTTGCAGCGAATATCAGTTACTTACACACCATCGATTCTATTCAATTTCCAGGACACTGTTATAAAACATATATGGAGATAGGCTTCCCATCAGATATTTATTTGAACATTGTAAGGCATTCACTTGAATTGTCTATCATACTCTTTTGGGATAAATTTCTCGTGAAATGAATGTGGATTCTATGACGTTATCGCAGTCGAGTCGATAAAGGAGATTTAATATCCTCGGTATCCTATATCATGTATATGGCGATGGGGTATTTTTTTCTTTATATTCAAAGAACCCAATACCTACGAGAGGAAAAACGTCTCATGTCTGTAACATCTCGCAGTAACTGACAGGATGTGCAAGAAATATCTATCGATTGATGGAATGAGTAGTTGTACGACCCGTGTAATAAACACACGCCGTCGCTTTGCTGATGCTACTTTAACGTCCGCTTTACCCATGTTTACCCAGGCCCATGGAATCATGCGAACACTATATCCAATATCACACTGTCCCGAAATTCAATTTGACTTAAAATAGGTCAATGGTTGAACTGCTTTAGACAGAATTATGATGCGGTATTTTCGAAATCATTGGAACAGTAAATGTCTTCTCGAAGTAAATCTCGACGTTTCTCAAATTTGGCGACACATATCGTATGCTGATAGCAAAATACAAGCGTAACGTGCAAGATCTATGGCGGTAGGTTTCGTAACTTGTGTCTAATTCACTTAAACCGGGGCTAGGTGCCGTATGAACCCATGTATTTCAAGATCCTCATAGGGTTCATATGAACAATCACAATCAAAACCTGACAGATACATCATATACTGGATAACGACTTAACAACGAAAATCATATGGATTAAGAATACTGATCAGCGATACGGATTTGAAATCTTTGGAACATCATGATGTCTTGCTGGCATCATTGAAAACTGTTGACCGCTTCTCTCTTGCAGGGAACTAGCCTGGTTCTATGTATACTATGAGGTATTCCTCCACTTTGGTGATAACGCTATTATATGAATTAGGTCTTTGGATTATGGACCCGGAAATTCTTTAACGGACGACGGCTGAATATTGAAATACGGACTAGACGCTTGTATGTTAGGCTGTTATTAGGAAACATGAGTGGAAATGTGCATTCTTTGACTTTTGACAAGGCTATAAAGCCGATGGATGCCAAAATGCTTTCCGTAATATCAATTTCGATCGGTCTTGAAAGAAATGAGAATGACAGTGAGGATCTCACATTTTTACTACTCCTGTTGAAGAAAACCAGACAAAGAGCTGTACAATAGAGAAATTTGTACATTATATCCAGTAACAGAAACAATAACTTTCAAATAAGGATA
This sequence comes from Hanleya hanleyi, assembly GCA_036873755.1. Lineage (NCBI taxonomy): Eukaryota > Metazoa > Mollusca > Polyplacophora > Lepidopleurida > Hanleyidae > Hanleya > Hanleya hanleyi. The sequence goes on from JAVTVY010015527.1 coordinate 7,821, forward strand.
TCATTAATGGAATATTTCGCGATGTTTCGGTCTAGATGCTCATCTATATTCAAGAAATTGTCTTTCTTTTCATGAAAAGCACATCTCACTTGATCTATATCTCCAGGAATTAACCTGTTGCCCTTTCCTCAAGCTGAGACAAATTAGTTCAAAGTCTTCTGTGTATTATTATACATGACGAAAATAACTTGTTTTTGCAAGACAGACAAAGAACCGTGAGCGTCAATTTATGGACAAAATGAAGCGGCATGATCTTCGAGATCAAAGAGCTAAAAAAGATTATTTCCTGTTATGTTGTTTCCCTGACGTACATTTGTCAAACCCAAACGATATATAATTACAATTCACCCACCGGGCAGGAAGATATATATCAGGTTGTTCAAGCAAAAGGGATTACATGCGCGTAAACCTCTGCAAGCAGACAAAGAAATATCTTTGTGGACATTCATCAGCTAGATTTGGTCTATATTTTGCCCAATTATTTTTAGGATGAAACTTTCTTGGTAATTAAACACAAATACTAGTGCTGGATGAGTCAGTTCCGTGCGAGACTTTAACCCGCGCCCTCAGAATTTGGCACCAACTCGCCAGCAGTAAATGCAAGCGCTCTAGACCACTCGGCCACCTCAGCTTCCACAAGAAAAGGGCGCGGGTTCGAGTCTCGCACGTGACTGACCCATCCAGCACTAGTATTTGTGCTTTACCAAGAAAGTGTCATCCTAAAAGCGATTGGATATAAATGTTTACCTACTTTCTAAATGGCATTATTATATATAGATTTGGGCTACCTGGTCAGATATGCATAGATACAGTCGACTACGATACATTTTGAAGATTCAAAGGACAAACTGACACGTGATAGACTTTCATTCAATGAAAAATACTAAGAATTTACTTGGTGTATAATACTTGCTATTAATTTCGTCTCCATTTATGCAAAGAGACTAGTGTTTTTGTCAAACAATAATCTCCTAAGATGTTGGCCTTCTGGAAATAACCGCAATTAATTAAATAAATCATCGAAGGAACTATGGTTGTTTATGTTTGTGCAGTCGTAATCTGTTGATAGTTCCTATCTTCCTAGAAAATAGCTTGCGCTTATTCAATGCTGTTGTATTGCTGACATGCATGAGATTGCTGGCAGAGAGACGCGATCCAACACTGTATGTTGGATCTGATGACTAAAAAGTTAAATTCAGATTTGATTAAGATGTATATCTTTTCTTGCAATACCGACTCTATACTAAAGTTGGCTGTATGATACCTGGAGGTCTGGGTATTCAAAAGTTGCTTTATCGCAGTGACAGAATGATAAATTGCCCTCTGACTGATCGAACACTCCCGAATGAAATTCAGAGGTTCCCCCAACGTCTGTTGTAAACTTCACCGGCTGAAAACTACTCTGTTCTTGACTTCCAATGTCCCAGTTCGCGTTATGTAAAAGGTGGACGAGGTAAGCTGACAGGGATTGATACAAATACTGATCGACTCGCTACCACAGAAAGCCATCGCTGAATTCCTAGTTTCCAAGGTACATATAGATAGATTTACGCAGCCTTATACCTGCCAACCTTGTTATTTATACGCAGTGAGCCATCGCAGTATCACATTGATATATAATTTAAGATATATCAAAGGTAGTCATAAGGTGTGTGAAAAGACAACAACAAATATTACCCTAGTAAAAGAGTTATCGATCGTCTTTCCCCAATCCATAACCAATGTCAGAAGGTACACATTGGATCAATCGTCTGTTAGCCCAATCTAAGAAACGCTTTCCTCGATATACGTTCCTATAATTGCTATATAAACAAGTTAATTGGAAACAAAATCTTGGACTAATACACTCTATATAGTGTTCTACTCATTAACACATAGACTTACATGGGATCACACTATGAGTCAGAGTTTGGTCTGAATCGCTCTCCATTACCATTGTTGGCTCATCCGCCCGTTAGTTGGATTATATCGTCTTTCCCTTGACATACTATCTATCTATTTCAAATCGGTAGCTCAGCTACTTACGTTGGTATTTGAAACACCATTAAAATATTAATCCCACAGATAAACTGGGGATATAACAAGTCACTCATAGCCGTATGTCGGTCCGAATGAGCCGAAATCCCGATAAGCTTCTCGGTCATCCGCGCCTCGACGTTGGAAGTTATTGGTCGCTCATAATCCTGTCTGGCGAAATTTGCTAATCCTGACATGGAAATCACGGCGATTTCTTTAGTTCTACAGCCAGGAAGATCAAATTACATCTTATCGATGTGTCCAACCGATAGCGGAATGTTCAACCTCTGGTTGGTTTGACATGGCTGAAAACGGATTTTCTAGCCGTTAGAAGCCGCAATCAACCGTTCTATTGTATTTTACTGACACAGGTAACTGGAGGACTCAGATCTGGCTTCCACGATGCACTGCGCATGTATAACCGTATACAAGCTACACAACTGACATCCCTGTTTAAATATTCACTTGTCTTCTGCTGTATTTTGTTAAGTTTGCTTTCCCTTATTAACAGAAGATAACTGTGTATTTTATATGAGGAAAATGCCGTTAATACAGTCGCTATAATCGAACTTTGTTTTGGAACAACAAAATTATCTTTTGGGATATTTCATATATTTAATTAAAGTGACCAGATTCCTGCACTAATGGAGACAATTGGTAAAGAAAATATGAGTAATATTTTTACAAAATGTTACTAGCTAATAATATATATTCATTATATCGAAAAAGGCTTCCTAATAGAATGTAATCTGTAGATTATATGCGGATCCTTCTTCCCTGCCGCATATTCTCCGCAATATAATTCCCGATCGGTAAGTATGATGAGTTATTCACTTACATTTGATCAATAATCGCAACACGAGATTGTTATTCTTGGATGAATAAATTGAGAGAATATGAGTATGGCGAGATTAGAGGACCGAAAGTATCACGTGTAATATAAGGTTGTCTTACTCAAGAATGAAATGGTTAAGAGACGTACCCTAGCTTATATTATATCACCGGCATTTGTATAGGCGAGATATTCCCATTTGAGGACAGGAAAAAAGCGCATGCTTCCATAACCCAACTTCACCTAAAAGCACAATTTTAACTGCTCTGCAAACTGACCGAGCAAACTGACATCTCAACATTGAATTACATATACTTAAAATAACAATTCATACTTAAATATAGATATCACTGAGATATTGTGAGGACATGTGGGAATGGTTATAGTATATGCAAACCTAGCAATAAGGTGTCTCCCTTGCTAAAAATTTTGCCTGAATTAATTAAGCGTGATTTGACACGAAGACAGTTTTGATATTGTTTAGCTATCAGCTCTGTGAATTTAGAAACAATTCCACCTGTTTGCCAACATCTTTACGCAACAACTGGCGGTTCAAGATTCAAGATTCAAGAAGCTTTATTTAACGTCGGTACAATAGTTAAATATAAAACATTAACTTGTACAAGCTATTTCACCGACCAACACAGATAAAAGTGAAACAATCAAAAATATAAATAGATATTAAAATACAGACCTATATATACAAAATACTAATACATGTATCACGGTCAAATTTGGTTGAATTCAACGACTGGGAGTTGTGTATGTGAGTGTGTGAATTATGGGGGGAGAGTATAGGTGAAAGAGTGAGGACGACACAATTTCCTGGACGGCAAATTGTTTATATAACAGAGAAGGAAGAATTGATACATTTTATAGTCTCTTTTGTTGTGTTATTATTGACGATTTGTTTAGTGATAATCTGTATTGTTTGGTCATGTTATTATAATAATGTCTCAAACTCTTCCAGTTACCGCACCATATTTGTATGATGGCCGAGAAGGGACATCGCTGTATTGTGTTATGAATCTGGACCGACACACGAAGGCAGGATGCGAAGTCGCGAAGGCAGGATGCGAAGTGGCGAAGCCAAGATGCGAAGAACGAAGGCAGGATGCGAAGCGCGAAGTCAGGATGCGAAGGCAGGATGCGAAGTGCGAAGCCACGATGCGAAGCGCGAAGCCAGGATGCGAAGTCGCGAAGGCAGGATGCGAAGTCGCGAGGCCAGGATGCGAAGCGCGAAGTCAGGATGCGAAATCAAAACTTGCAGCGCGAAGTCAGGATGCGAAATCAAAACAATGCGAAGCCAGGATGCGAAGTGGCGAAGCCGGGATGCGAAGCGCGAAGTCAGGATGCGAAATCAAAACAATACAATGCAAAGACTGGAAACGGAGCGCGAAATCAGGATGCGAAGTCAGGATGCGAAGCACGAAGTCAGGATGCGAAGTCAGGATGCGAAGCGCGAAGTCAGGATGCGAAATCAAAACAATGAAGCGCGAGGTCAGGATGCGAAATCAAAACAATGCGGAGCGCGAAGTCAGGATGCGAAATCAAAACAATGCAGAGCGCCAAGTCAGGATGCGAAATCAAAACAATGCGGAGTGCGAAGTCAGGATGCGAAATCAAAACAATGCAGAGCACGAAGTCAGGATGCGAAATCAAAACAATGCGAAGCGCGAAGTCAGGATGCGAAATCAAAACATCAGCATTGGGCATGATTCTATCAAAACGAGGCCGGTTTGTAACCCTGATTCCCAATATGCATTGCAGAGGCAATTGAAGATTATTGCTGGTTGTTATTATCACAGCAACGGAGGAAGTAAAATTATTCTAATTTGTACCTATTGCTTTGCATTACTGTTGTTTTATAGAAATTCACAAATGGTAAGTTGAAGATTTTCAGATCTGGCGTTTCGGGAATGATTAAAACCGACCCGAATAATTGTAATTAATACTGAAGGGCTCAAAGATTTCGCAAGACTCTAATCAGCCTGGTGACTGGTCAGGTTGACATTTTTATTCCAATCTTACAAAATTTCCAGTTAGCCTGGTGTGTGAATGGGCCAGACCATCTAAAAACAATTGAGAATTATTGCTTACCAGATAAATTGCTAAGCAGATCAATGTGGCAGTATTAATAACATTATGCTAACACTCTCGCAGGACTTAGTCTCGTACATTTCAGGTTGAACAGATCATCCCAAGGCTGGTTAAAATTAATTTCCTGCTTAGCATGATGTTAAAAATGATGTTAAAAATAAAATCCCAAAATATTGCCTCGTTTTTGTGGATTTTTGTTATTCTATCAAGGGATGATTTCCTGTCTTCACTATATTTGTGGGAACTCACAACCAGCAATAATATATCTTGAAACGGAACCCAGTTACTCTTATTCAAACATAAATGGGCCAATTTCCATGGCACCCGGCTATCTCCCACGTGGTATTTTTAGTGTGACAGTTTGGCGGCGGAAAATGACACTTGGACTAAATAACATGATATAGCCTACGAACACCCTCCAGGTAAATTTTTGTTAAATTCTTATTATTAAATTTGTTAATTAGGGTATGTTGTGATTCCATAATGAGGCTGAGCGATCCATGTCGATGATCATGATGTTGCAGACCCGATAGGCCTACACCTCGAGGGATGACGGTAAATTTTGGGTGGCCCTGAAAAGGACCGTTGCGAGAGCGACATGCGTTTTTAGCGGGATTGAGACCGTTTCCGAGAACCGTTATGATACCATGCGGTATTATCACTCAGCGATATATGGTTTTGAATTTCGGATAATATTTGAACAAATATATATCAATTTGTGTATTTTCAATTCTGGTTTATAACTGTGCAAGTTTTAAATGCACACCCAAAGCCTGTTTTATCGAACTATTTGATTTGGCTGTTTCTGTGGTGGACACTGACGGGGAATTCTGGAAATGAATTAGAACACGGCCGATTTGTACCATATAGAATAGACAAGAATATCTCTTTATTTATGCTTATATTCCAAAGGGTTGACGTAAACAGAGAAACAATAAATTGACAATGTTTGGCGGCCTCGGCCTTGACAATCTCGACTTCGGACTCCAAACTATATGCATCGTCGGATGAATGATGTAACTAGTTTATTGAACAGAAAAATCGTTTGGCTTGTATCTGGATCTAATTTCATTAAATTTTAGTGTACATTTATTGAGATATCTACTTCTAAGTCGCTTAACTTCGGTCTCGGAGCGTCGATTCCAAAGATGAGGAGGAAAAAAAGAATAAAAATAAAAAAAATACGGGGCGGCCGAATATTTCGGGGCGGGCGGTGATGCTAAACAGGAAACTTTTTTAACCAGCCTAATGTTCGCGAATTACGATATTGCCCTGTACGTAGACTTTTGGCATGGAGTGACGAGCATACGAGTTTTAAACAATAGCCCCAAACTAACAGCTAATTATCTTACTGCTTGTTAATAGTCTATCTGTTTCCGTGTGTATATATTTATTAGCACATAATAAGGATGTATGGAAATATTGATCCTTGATTTCACATTTTATATCATCAATCCTAAATTTGTACAAACCACCATCTTAGAATTGGCCCGGATCGTTTCGGACACAGGGCTAAGTAGCACTGTTGTGTCAGAGATATATTTTTTTAAATTTTTAATTGAAATTGGTTTTTAATTTTAAAATTTTATTTTTTTTCAATTTTAAAATTTCTATTTTGTTTTAGAATCACTAAATTATCATATAGCTTGCAGCGATACTATGGACACTCATCAGCCCAGCTAATACAGCGACTTGTGACCCATCCAAGTCTTGACCAATCTCAACGTCGCTTAACGAGAACCTAGACTACTCCGTACTTAATTTGAACGTTGAAAATACCCCGGTTTGCATCAGGTGTTAGATGGCGGATATATATACTTGGGACCTGACAGTTCCAATAGGAACCCACTCATGGGTATTTATCGTGACAGTATGGAGTGTAGCATCTTATTGTTCTGTTTTACGCTCAGGAATAGGATGCGAGGGGTCTCGAGGCCATGGGGTAAATTTTACTGAAAAGGTCTGAGCGCATGGGTGGAAGTGGACCATCCCTAGTCCGAATGGGGCGTGTTTAGTATCATATTGAAGCACTGGTGGGGCAGCGCCGGACTTGGGTGGGGTACCCTGGATATGCCGCCGATTTGCGCATGCGTGGACAGAGAATAATGGAGAAAGGGCATTTGAACGGGCATCTGTGGTCCGATTGGGTCGTGTGAAAGGTCAATTTGGCCCACTCGTGGGGCCGCTACGAAAATGTCTTTGTGCTTCGCTATTCCCTATGTTAATCTATTGACAGACGGCGACGAGAACGTGACGCGAACGTCCGTTGCACGTAGCGTTTGGAATTTTCCTTCAAATAAGACTCACGGCGGATGTTCGCGTCGCACGTCGCGTTATGTATTATTTTCAGAGCAGAACATCCATTTTCCACTTTCCTATAAGCACAAATGTCTATAATGTGTCGTATTCGATTGATCACAAATGGCTCTATTCAAGAACAAACTTTGTCAGATATTAAGATATTTTAAATGCGGGAGAATATCGCAAACTAGGCGAGTCATAATATACGACGACTGTATACTTAACCTGTCAATGACACAATTGAAATGACAGAAGTCCGCCAGTAAGAGTCCAACTACTGGGTCGGTTACAACTAAGAATTTTAAAAGCTTAGAATACGCTACCCTGAATATTATTCTTGGGACATCATGAGGTCTTGCTGGCATCATCGAAAACTGTTGACCGCTTCTGTCTGACTGGAGATTAGCCTAGTTCTATGTATACTATTATTTATCCTTTTAATTTGGTGATAATGTTATTATATGAATTAGGTGTTTGCATCATAGACGCGGAAATTCTTTATTGGACGACGGCTGAATATTGAATGACGGGCTAGACACTTGTGTTGTATTCCATATTATGTCATACTATCTTCAATTCGTGTCACTCTCTAAATTGATATGATTTGTCCTATTTGTCATAATATCTATATCATATATTTGTGATGATGTTTTTTTCAACTTTATAAAGCTATGCTGACTATTTTTCACTTCACCAGGGACCGTTATCTGCGTTTCATTGGATTATCACTGGATTAACATGCCAGTGGTGCATTCAACTTATACTTCGCATACAATATAATCACATATTATATAACTAGGAAAGGCAAATAACATCGAGTCAAGTTGAAAATCATCATTGGGGAATATGAAAACCCCCGAGGGACAGGGGCGGCGGGGGGACTAGTCCGTGATGTGTATGGGTTTAATAGAAGCATTTAGCTTTAAAATGTTCCAATTGTTTATACATGTACACGGAACTGAACAATAGATTTTTAAGTTAAACGCTACGCCAATTGGGTGTCATAGGCAAATATGATGCGGTAACTGGAAGATTTTGAGACATTATTACAATAACATGACCAAACAATACAGATTATCACTAAATAAATCGTCAATAATAGCACAACAAAAGAGGCTATAAAATGTATCAATTCTTCCTTTTCTGTTATGTAAACAATTTGCCGTCGAGGAATCGTTTCTCTTGCATCACAGCTCTTTTCGTCCAGCAGATGTGTTTTATTTTGCAAAATGGAGGTGTACTACATGTGCTGACCAACAGCGGATTGCCGGGTTTATGTAATACAGGGAACGATTTTATTTACGTTATTAATCTTGATATTTCATATTCATGTATTGAGGAAAAAATTCGATACATCTAACCCACAGTTTTGAAATTTTACTGTGTCGTCCTCACTCTTTCACCTATATCCGTCCCCCATAATTCACACACTCACATACACAACTCCCAGTCGTTGAATTCAACCAAATCTGTTTACCTTACAATTTCGATGTGACCGCCAGTTGTTGAGTAAAGATGTTGGCAAACAGGTGGAGTTGATTCTAAATCCACAGAGCTGATAGCTAAACAATATCAAAACTGTCTTCGTGTCAAATCACGCTTAATTAATTCAGGCAAAAATTTTAGCAAGGGAGACACCTTATTGCTAGGTTTGCATATACTATAACCATTCCCACATGTTTCTCACAATATCTCAGTGATATCTATACTTAAGTATGAATTGTTATTTTAAGTATATGTAATTCAATGTTGAGATGTCAGTTTGCTCGGTCAGTTTGCAGAGCAGTTAAAATTGTGCTTTTAGGTGAACTTGGGTTATGGAAGCATGCGCTTTTTTCCTGTCCTCAAATGGGAATATCTCGCCTATACAAATGCCGGTGATATAATATAAGCTAGGGTACGTCTCTTAGCCATTTCATTCTTGAGTAAGACAACCTTATATTACACGTGATACTTTCGGTCCTCTAATCTCGCCATACTCATATTCTCTCAATTTATTCATCCAAGAATAACAATCTCGTGTTGCGATTATTGATCAAATGTAAGTGAATAACTCATCATACTTACCGATCGGGAATTATATTGCGGAGAATATGCGGCAGGGAAGAAGGATCCGCTTATAATCTAGAGATTACATTTTCGATATAATAATCGAAAGCCTTTTTCGATATAATGAATATATATTATTAGCTAGTAACATTTTGTAAAAATATTACTCATATTTTCTTTACCAAATGTCTCCATTAGTGCAGGAATCTGGCCACTTTAATTAAATATATGAAATATCCCAAAAGATTATTTTGTTGTTCCAAAACAAAGTTCGATTATAGCGACTGTATTAACGGCATCTTCCGCATATAAAATACACAGTTATCTTCTGTTAATAAAGGAAAGCAAACTTAACAAAATTCAGCAGAAGACAAGGGACTATTTAAAGGAAAAGTTCGGGTTTGGTTGCCCGTAATACATATTAATACAACTCACCAAATTAAACCCAAAAGATATATTTTCTCATTTTCAAAAAAAAAATTGAAGGAGTACTAATCATTTTAAAACCGCGAACTCGCAGAGTCAGAGTGCCGCCATTGTATCGTATCCAGAAGGCGGATATGACGTAGGGAAAAGGCTTTGGAACTCTTCTGTCTGCTCGGATAATATACGTGAAGCACGGAGTCTTCAGTCGAAATTGAGTGAAATCATGTCGACGAGCGGCAGTTCCGAGTCCAGCGGTGAAAGCGACGAGGAAGCTGTGTTTGGTCTTATCAGGGCTAGGCCTACCAATTCGAGCCGAAACGCTCAGATACGGAGATCAGAGCTGCGGGGATGATAGCAGCTCTGAAGCGAGACCGGCCACGAAATGAAGACAGAAGCCCGCATGGAAAATTTAGTACATGTATGGTGCCGGTGCACACGTTGCTCTCATCGACGGCGAGTGTCTTCGCTGTTGGGAGAGCCAAGAAAACCGCGCTCTGGCAACTAGAAATGAAAATGGTATGAGCTATTAAATATTTGAAGTAATTCTTGCCAATTTTTACACCGTCAAACTTGCATCTTAACACACGCAGCCCAATGCTACCTCCATATGTCTGCCTTCCGCTTACGTCACACTGTTTTACATAGTTTTACTCCTATTGGCTAAAATAGGTCACGTGACAATACAATGGCGCTTTCCTGGAGTTTGGTAAATTTGACGGTATCACAACATTTGGTTAACTATTTCTGTGTTAAAATAAATTCCAAAAATTAAAAAAAAACACAATTGAATACCATTTGACTAGCTCTTTCAGTTGAAATATAGCTTTACCATACCCGATCCTTTCCTTTAAACAGGGATGTCAGTTGTGTAGCTAGTATACTGTTATACATGCGCAGTGCATCGTGGAAGCGAGATCTGAGTCCTCCAGTTACCTGTATCAGTAAAATATAATAGAACGGTTGATTGCGGCTTCTATCGGCTAGGAAATCCGTTTTCAGCCATGTCAAATCAACCAGAGGTTGAACATTCCGCTATCGGTTGGACACAGCGATAAGATGTAATTTGATCTTCTTGGCTGTAGAACTAAAGAAATCGCCGTGATGTCCATATCAGGATTAGCAAAATTTCGCCAGACAGGATTATGAGCGACCAATAACTTCCAACGTCGAGGCGCGGATGACCGAGAAGCTAATCGCGATTTCGGCGATTTCGGACCGACATACGGCTATGGGTGACTTGTAATATCCCCAGTTTACCTGTGGGATTAATATTTTAATGGTGTTTCAAACACCAACGTAAGTAGCTGAGCTACCGATTTGAAATAGATAGATAATAAGTCAAGGGAAAGACGATATAATCCAACTAACGGGCGGATGAGCCAACAATGGTAATGGAGGGCGATTCAGACCAAACTCTGACTCATAGTGTCAAGAGATAATGGGCGCGCGAAAACATGGCGGACTCTATCGATATCAAATCCAAGAATTGTCACTTATGAAATATATTGTTCCATGCTGCCAAAACAAATGACAAAACCTCTCATTGTTGTGAAGTCATGCTTCCTCGCGATGATAATATTTGCCTGGTTGAGATCGCAGGTACAAACTGATAAGTACATAACTTTCTCCGTTGAAAAGCGACGGTCATACAATAAGAAATTGCAGTAATTACGGGACATGGTAGGGTTAAAAAATGGTAGTTCTATAGGGAAAATACCGATAAGTTTGACTTTACTCGCAATATATGACTTTCAGACGGACGTCTTCGATCTTCTGGTAGTTGGCTGTAATCCAGACAAACTGGCTGGTTCCCAATGAATCGGTTTCGAAGCTTACCCCTACATTTACCCGTAACTTTCTCATTGGACTTCATTGGGTGTTCGGTTATTTGAATGTAATCAAGTCAAACTGACGGGTTCTTTATGAAAGTTTATTATACCTCTTGAATATTCATGAGGGTTTTCTGGTATTTCATTGGTCGAAATTTACCCAGCCACGAGTCAATATTCTTCAATCACTGACCCAGCTGTTTATGTGTCAGGCGGAGCGCGTGAGGTCCTGAGTCAATATTGTGATCACTGTTTACAAGTACCGTCTGCCTGCAACATGGTATTTGCACTAGTCCAGGTAATCTCTAAATCCTCGCAGAGGGTTTACCCGGACCTTTTTGATGATTCGGATGAGTTCTTGAGTCGATAAGTCTGTTACACAATCTCGTACATTTCATCCCTATAGCAGTTGTTTTGGATTAGCGCGTCGGTATCTGAAGCCTGCGGTTTTCGCTTTCACACGCGATGTCGATTTCAAAGGTAGTCTGACCGGCGATGTAATTCAAACCGGTCAAAACTCAAACCTGGCTGCGGTTTGGCCTGGTGAGCTGCTTCAGCGCGCTTGCTGATTGGTTCGGTTTAGCAGAAACCCCTTGAGCTATTTATATTCAGAACTGGTATCGGTAACTAACCAAGCCAGTGTATCGATCGTAACCTATCGATTGTTACACTGGCTCGCGAGCATGGCAACATGGCTGACGGTGGTCGCTTCGTAGATTTGTCCGATGAAAATCTACAAGAACTGCATGCTACAAAATAGAGACAGTAAGAACGCATAAAATGTTATACAGGCGCCTATATCAATATCACGAGTCTACTGTCAAGCAAAAGATATTGAATTCGATAGTCTTTCGTCAATAACGAAAGAACAACTTGGCAAACTCCTCTATAAAATTCTTTGAGAGAGCTGGATGGAGATAAATACTCCCGTTCCTCGATGGTAAGTATACGTTTCGGTCTCTTGAATATTCGAGAGGTATAATAATTTGTTATCAGTAAATTTCTATCTGCACTACCCGAGTAATCCATTTCATTCTCATCTCAAAACTAGAGTAACTTTACGCGGTCGATGTCACCTGATCAAATGAGTTCACCATGAACCAAATAGGATTTATGAATGAAGTGTGTAAAGCCAGTGGCTACGTATCAAAACACCCATGGTTTGTGACGAAGAGTTCACCTCGTACATTTCGGAAAACGCGTGTGAAAGTTTAAATTCTCAATATTATTCTAGTCAGATTGGAAGCAGCTTTGTAGATTTATCCATGAACTATTCATAAAATTGTATCTGTGTGTCTCGTTTCTGATAACACACAGCTGCATGACAGAGAGTATTCGCCAAATAGCTTTTTTGGGGAAGGAGTAGTAGCAGTTAATAAATTCGGTATAATAAAACACTTATAAACTTGTGATGGAGTCAATATCATGAAACCTGGACCCTTGACCAGACTTCATGATATTGACTCCGTCACAAGTTAATAACTGTATATTATCGACGTGATACCCATGACTGATATCGTGTCAATGATGGACACACCAGCTTGTCAGGAGTTGTGCCAGAAATAACCGCAACCATGGAAAAATAATATTGTGTGACAGATTACTATTTCACTGACCGGTCCCTCGGGATAATAACAGATCCCTCTGACCGTGTGGCACTTAAATGGAACCTTTCTTCAACATGATGAAAAATAATTTGTCGCCAACGCCATAAGGCTCTACAAAGCCGCATCAATCAAGATGCTGGTTTGACCCGGTCATTTACTTTGGAACTATGACAGATCATTAGAATGTGATTTGCCATGTATTGTCAGATGCTATGGTCACTATCCTATCCTCGCAGTATCGGTAGTTATAGTGGGATTTGCTGTCCTCTTCTTGCTGTTACTCAGCGACGTATGTTCAAATGCAACCTGCAAGCGATGTACACTCTTGCTCGTATCCCGTGTGACAAAATCAGTCCGCTATATTGTGGTCGTTCTGCCAAGGACGATTCTTTTATCAACTAAGTTATCTATCAACGATTGATTACTGATATTGTATCGCTAAATAAAACATTTTATTCAATAATTATTCTTGTATTTTCGTCTCTTGTATTTCTGACATTGGGTAATGTTGTAGTTGAAAACCTATATTGGGATAGAGAGGACACCAGAAATAGAGAGGATGCCTAACACTCTTGATACAATATTAAATCATGTATATGGCATACACAGCCATCCGTAAGCAGTCCCTTCTCCTTGTCTTAAAATATAGCCCAAACATGACATTTTATAGATGGATTAGAACTTTATAAATTTTTCCAATATTTTTTAACCTCTAATTAAGTCGTGGGATAATAACACGACCCTTCTGGCTGGTTGTCGTATTCTGACATCTGTTCATCGATGATGGATTATAGAACCGAGAGATGTCACATCAGGCACTGTATGCTATGTCAGGTCCAATTTCGCTATTCCGTCCGGACAGATAATCTTCAGGTCTCCATTGAATTTATCCTGAAAGAAAGTGAGGGTTAGACCTTGATCAGTGACAGCATTATAATGACTGTGGCCATCGCTGTCTTTATTCTGATAGATTTCTCGACCAGCTAATGTAATAAATAAATTCTCTTTCAGATATAATTCGTCTTTTCATTTTCTCGCTAGACGGACGATTTGGTAGACTACATGTAGTTGTAACTCATCTACGAGATGGGTGGTAGTAGCGATAGTTTTCATCCTGCATGGAAAAATACCAATGTTATCAACGTCAGTTAGGATCAGTCCGGTATAAGTTCGACACATAACAGACAATAAGCGGTGGTTTTTATTCACGAGTCGTTCGAGGGCGCCTATACGAGCACGGGAACCTGTTTAAACCTTGTTAGCGAGACGGACATACAGAAAGATCTTAACATCACCCAGGCTGCTCGAAACCCTTTTCATCAAGTTTATTTGGATAACCCATGAGCGCGGAATTTTATTATACATGTTTGATATCAGGTGATAAAGTGAAATAATGGTCAGGTTCGAGTACTGCTTCGATTTCATTTAATGAACTTCGACGCGTTTGTTTTTGAAAAAACTAGATACAATCGATCGAATACGACCTAGGAATCATCCCATTTGTACATGGACTTAGCTAAACATTATTTCCTAAGACAATAATCTCAAGCAATATATTGTAGCAAAGTATCAACATAAATAGCGCCGGCTGAAATTTAATTTCCCATGGCGTTTAAACCAGGATCTTGGCTCTCATTGTCCAAGTTCGCGTTATGTAAAAGGTGGAACCAGGTAAGCTGACAGAGATTTATGCAAATACTGATCGACTCACTACCATAGAAGGCCATCGTTGATTTTCTGGTTCCCAAGGTATATAGATTTACGCAGACTGAAAACTGCTAGCCTAATTTTTTGTACCCAGTGAAACATTGCAGAGAAACCACACGAATATATGTCGTAAGATATATATATGTAGCGCTCATTAGGCAGTCGTGGAGTCGTATTATCTCTCCGAAATGTCAACTTCGGTGTGCATTAAACCACCAGCAGAAATATCATTTTACTCACGTGTATAAATCTAGGTGAACAGACGACAACAGATATTACCCATGTAAGGGAGTTACCGATCGTCTTTCAATCAATGACTAATTTCTGTAGATACACATTGCATCAACCGTCTGTGAGCCTAATCTGATAAATGCATTATTCGATATACTTCCCTTTATATGTTTTACAAAGAAGTTAATTGAAACAAAAACCTAATTGGAATATTATACTCTGGGGTTAGCACTCTACTCCTTAATACATGAACTTAGATAAGATCAGAGGATAATGTGTGCGAAAACATGGCGGACGTTGTCGATAAAATTATCAAGTCGCTCTTCGTAATATCAAATCCAAGTATTATCACTCATAAAATATCTTTCCAATTTGGTCCAAAAAAATATCTTCAAATGTCAGCTGTGTTGGTTATATGCATATTACCATTTGAAAACTCACTATCAAGAAGTAGTAAGTCTTGGTTGTCAACAGTATTGATGGCAAAACCTTCGGCGACTGGCGACTGTATTGCGAAGATTCATGAACGTTGGTAAATAATTTTAGATTGAATGTTGAGAAAATAAGAGAAGTCATATATCCGGTCTCCACTGCATGGGGCGAACAAATGCTTGCCTACGATAGAATTGTTTTGTGCAGATTGCAGGTATTAATCGAAGAAATATATATTTCAACTTTGAATGTTGGTTGAAAAGCGAAGCCCGCATATAATGAGAAATTGGAGGAATTTCAACCACGTAGCTCCGGTGTAGGAGGGATATGATAAAATGTATATGTGGTACGGTCAAACTGAAAGATCTAGCCGCACAGCTATTGAAACCAATGACTTCGTCAATCACACGGACATCGTCGGTATTCTGTAAGCCTGGTGTATAATAAAGCCAACCTGGTGGCTTCCTTATGAGATTACATGTAATATAAATTTCACCCAGAAATGACCTATATAAGATAATATGAGAAAATAATCTTATAAAATCGATTATTGCTCAAAACTGATTATAACCGGCGCCTTGGAATAAGATCAACAACCTGCGCCGAGTTGATGTCATTTAAGTAGAGTCTTCCTTCAACATGATGAATTTTAATTTGCTGTCAGTGCCATATAACTCCAGCAAGCCACCCAAATCGCTAGTTTCAATATGACTGTCACGAGAACTGATATTGCATGTATTGTCAAACATCTGTAGTTGCAATTATGGCTTCTTGACTTTTACATGTTCTCTTTATCCAAGCATGGTGTCCCATATCTCACTCTAACTACATGTCTTCTGGGAAATGTCACAAGCAATGCAGTAGTTAATGATTATTCATCGCTTTTAATCTTTCGAAAAATTAGATTGTCTTTGTTCAAATGCTTTTCAGTGCTGACATGTATTATATAAGAAACCGTTTTATCGAATACGAACGCAGACTACGACAGCCCACGTTTTTCAGATCTGATGATTTGCTTTTTCACATTTGAGCGACAGGTATCTGCTTACTGTACAGCTTCAAACAGAAATTCACCTAGTTACTGCAGAATGACACAAAAAGTCTCTCCAACTCGTGAATATTTTTCATAGTCCATGAAACGTCGAAGCTGAATAACAGGGATTTCATCTTCGAGACGTCAGAATAACTGTGAACACTCATCAAGTAGCCATGAAGCGAATTACAAGCGTCTGGTCCGTCATTCATAATTCAGCCGTCGTCCAGTAAAGAATATCCGCGTCCATAATCCAAATACCTATTCCATATAAAAGCATTAGCACCAAATTCAAAAAGACAGTCATAGTATACATTAACATAGGCTAGTTTCCTGCAAGAGAGAAGCGGTCAACAGTTTTCAATGATGCAGACGCGACATCATGATTTTCCAAAAATATCAAATCCGTATTGCTGATCAGTATTCTTAATCCATATGATATTCGTTGTAAAGTCGTCATCTAGAGAATGATGACACTACGAAGTCAGTAAGTCAACTTCCTTTGTATGAGTTGTCACTGGCAATAATGTTTATATCTAGCACATGGCCTCGGAACAAGAGTGTTGCGGAGTTTGGAGATGGTTATTGGTTTGGGTGTCGAAATATGAGGTCTAAATACATAATCTCATGCTTTGTATACATCGGCATATATGTATTGTGTTCCCTTATATGTGTTGTAATTCCAAAGTGTTCTCGTCAGGTTAAATGTATTGTTGTGTAGGCCTGTGTGTGCAGTCGGACCAATTATGGCACGAACTGTTTGAAAATAATGGCAGCTAAGACGGACTCACGAACGTCTTCCTGGTAATTTTAAATTTTCCCGCAAACTTTGAATCTCTTAAATATTACTTCGAAAATACAGACAATAACTTTGGAATATACTTTTTTTTTCTCTGTGGAGGTAAATCGTTCATTTCCCTGTCATTCAAAGTCCATTTGTTAAGAAAAGTCAGTTCTCACCTTTTGTTTGAGATATATAATAAGCCTGGGGCTAGTCCCATAAATCGATAACCATCTTTAAAACCGCCTCGCACCCCAAGAGAACTATGTCACGAGGGATTGTCTACGAGTCTGTACGACAGTAGGGCAATGTTAGACAACCATTGGACACAATATACTAGACTCAAACAATGTGATAATTTAGCGCGTTTAAATCGATAACCAATCTTCGGCGGTACACACCGGATAAACAGTCTGTTATCTTAATCTGAAAAGGGCGTTATTCGAGCCAATCTGTTATCTCAGTCTGAAAGAAGGCGTTATTCCACCCAATCTAGCAAATAAGCATTCCTATTAAAATATTTGCACTAGAAACGAAATAATTGGACAAATACTCTCTCTATTGGGTTTTCTAGCTTCACTAACACATCGACTTACATGTGATCAATAGATAATGGGCCTGATAAGAAGGTAATCTTAACCGATAAAATTATCCACTGGTTGTTATCATTATCGGTATTATTACCGAAAGAATTTTCGGAAGAAAATTACATAGGTTGTCCAACTTTTCCAAAAATGATCCTCAGAGCCTCACACGTGCTCACATCCATTGCGAACTTTCAGAAGATATAATCAAGGCAATAGAGCAAGGGGCTTGGAGACAACTTCATGGAAGTGTGTTTTGACCTTGCGTTCATCAGAATTTTCGTTTCGAAATAAAAAGTCTAACAGGTTGATCCGCGCATCGGTGCTGCAACTATAGGCGTTACAATTCGTATATATACCTCGTCTAGTAGCATTTGCTAAATTCTGCGTAAAATGTGACGATTATTTTAATCAACGTTACAAATCATTACTACAGAGACTTATAAAACATGGCTATACCACCAAGCGCTGACACTCAAAGTTTCTCAAATTGATGATTGCAAAATATGAACGTATAGCGTGCAAGATCTTTCGCGTTACGTTTCGTCACTTGTGTGTAAATCCACTTAACCCATGGTTAGGGTCTGTATGAACCCTATGTACTTCAAGATTTTCATGTAGTTCATATGAACAATCAGAGCGTGACTGAGATACATCACTCCCAAGATAACGAATTTTTAACTAAACTCGTATGGATTAATGACATTAATCAGCGATACGGATTTGGAACATGTCTTGCCTGCATAATTGAAAACTGCATAAATCTACTGCGTATACTGTGATATTTATTTTATTTTGTGCTAATGCTGTTATACGAATTAGGGCTTTAGGTCATGGACGCGAAATTCTCTAATGGAAGACGGCTTGATATTGGATGACGGACTAGGCGCTTGAATTGCAAATTAATAAAAAGTAAAGTGTGGAGCACATGAGACATTTTTCAGGATGACTAGTCTAGGTAATTTTTCCGAATTAACCACTGTTACTGTCCAACATCACATAGACAAACATACCTCAAATCTCATCGATTGAAAATTAGACACAAGCATTTCTCGCTACAATTCATGGAAGATGTTTCTCACAATGATATATTTGTGTCTACTAGTCAGGGTACATCAAGAAGGGGATAGTCAATCAGATTATTATATTTCTGAATTTAATCCGACTGTTTCGGTATTTTTATTTTTGTTATTCATTTGGGTAGGTTTTGAGACCTGGAAAATCTTACCATCTATACTCGTCAACTTTTCTTGTTTTTCAACAAAACTACAGTTCAATTTATTATATCTCCAGGGGTTAACCTGCTGCTCTTTTCTCAAATTGAGACACATTAGTCCAACGTATCCTGCGTATTATTATACATGTCGAAATCATCTTGTTTTTCAAGACAGCAAAAGAACGGTGGACGTCAATTTATGGACAAAGTGAAGCTATCTGATCTCCGAGAACAAAGAGTTGGAAAAAAATGATTTCCTGTAATGATTTTTCGCTGACGTAGATTTGTCAAACACACACGATATAGAATTACATGTTAACCATCTGGCAGGCTGATGTCTATCGGGTTATTCAAGCCAACGCAGTTACATGCACTTAACCTATACGAGCAAATAAAAAATATATATGTGAACAACCATCTGGTAGCTTTGAATGTTAACTTGAACTTGTGGTGGTTTGGTTGCATATCATCGAAAATTATAGAAAATATAATCGAAACTTAAATAAGATATTTTCGAAAACAATCCAGAGATGTTATATTTGGGCCAAATTCGACACTTTGACACATTGTACGACCGTAAGGCTAATCGTTTCTGCAGGGTTTGGTAGTAAACATTGTTGTAAGGATAGCAAACTGTTTGGTTGCAGGCGTGTGGATTGGCAGTGTGGCAATCTTGTTTCACTGCAGTGCAGAAATGTCAGTTCATCATGGCAGATTCGTACAGGTATCCAACCTTCGTATGGTTGTTGAATAGGATAAACTACAGAAAGAGTAAAGCTTAGTCTCACAGCATCCAGGAAATCCAATTACGGCTCATGTTTAAAGTAACCGATACTTTTTATCCCCGCTGTAAAATTAGCCGATTATATGAACGATGATCAGGTCAACATTACATCCCACCAACTTTATTTATACAGACTGGTACATTTGTAATTTACTACAACCCACCAGCTCTACAGCCAACATCAGATACTTACACCCCAGTGATTCTATCCAATTTCCACGACACTGTTATAAAATGTATCTGATGGGCTTCCCATCAGACATTTATTTGACCATTGCAAGGCACTCTTTGTCTGTCAGGGAATACCCTTTTGGAAAAAAATTCGTGTGAAATGAATGTTGTTCCTATGACGCTTTCGCAAGACAGTCGATACAGGGGGATTTAATAACCTCGGTATCAGCTTGGTATCCTATTTGTCGATGGGTATTTTTTGCTTTATATTCAAAGAACCTAATACTTATGAGAGGAAAATGTCCCCTGTCTGTAACAACTCGCCCGTATCTGACGGGATGAGCACGAAATCCATATCGATTGCTGGAATGAGTAGTTGTAAGACCCGTGTAATAAACAAACGCTGTTGCTTTGCTGATGCTACTTCCGTTTTACTCATGTTTACCCATGCCAAAGGGGTCGTGCAAACACTGTATCCCATACAACACTGTGCTTAACTCAAATAAATCATCCGAAATCCAATTTGACTTAAAATATATCAATACTTAAACCGTGTTAGACTGGATCATGGTGCTGTATTTTCGAAATCCTGCCCAAAAGGTAACTGCTTTAGGTAGATGATTATTGTTACTCGATGCATACAAGGATTTGGATGAGAATTGCTTCTCTTTCTTATTCTTATTCGTCTTCATTCTTGCGATCGTGGATTCGGGAACGTCAAACTCCACCTCGGTTTATACCTACCGCAATCAATCGACTACGGTTAGATTTGTACGTTCAATGTCGGTTCTTGAACGTCCTGAATTATAACACCACCTGCGCTTGCAGGTTACATTTAATATTTAACTATATTTGGTTTTCAGCAACACACGTGATACACATGGAAAGTGAGGTTTGAACAATTAAGTTACAAGAATAGAGGTATATTAAGCTACCAGGAAGGAAGTATAAAAGGTTTTCAATCATGGCATTGGAAACACATATGTGGTCATCCTGTACCGACATTAAATACATCATTATCTTGAAGTAGATTTCTTACTTTTGTTTGGCTTTGCTGTCGATCAAGATCATACAGAAAATCGTGAACGCCTTCACTGCGAAAAATATTGTTGTTTTAACACAATTTTGTGCTAAAATGGCTTGAACACAAAACGTTGTGTGTTGAAATCAACATGGTTTTGTGTTGAACCTAATATATCAATACAAAATTGTGTTGAGTTCAATAAAAATTAGTGTTGATTCTTACACAATTTGTGTTATTTTCAACACCATTCTGGTGCTAAAATAGCTTCAACACAATTTTTTCCGCAGTGTTCCTCCAAGATCGTTAGTCTTTTTAGGATAAATGAGTGAAAATATTTTTCATAACTTCATTTTCGATCGTTTCTGAAAAAAATGAGAACGATATAGTCCGAACATCTCACAATTTTACTACTCCTTGTGACGAAAACAAGTCATAGAGCAGTTGGGGAATATTGTACACTAAACTATGTCCAGTAACAGGAACAATAACTTTCAAATAAAGGATATCATTAGTGAAATATTTCACGATGTTTAGATCGGGTTGCTCGTCAAACCCACTTCTCAATTCACCTATATCTCGAGGAAATACCCTTTTGCCCTATCTCAAACTGAGACACATCAGTTCAAACTATCCTGGGTATACTTATACATGGCGAAATTGCCTTGTTTGTCAAGACAGAAAAAGAACCGTAAGCGTCAATTTATGGACAAAATGAAGCAGCATGATCTCAGAGAACAAAGAGCCCAAAAAATTGATTTCCTGTTTTGTTTTTGGCCTTTTCCTGACGTACATTTGTCAAGCACAAATGATATAGAATTACAATTCACCCACTGGGCAGGATGATATCCATCAGGTTGTTCAAGCAAATAGGGTTACATGCCTATAAACCTCCACAAGCAAGCAAGAAAATATATGTGGACATCCATCAGCTAGATTTGGCCATGCACGTGCAATGTGATCGTCAACTTGAACTACATGTACTGGTGGTTTGGTTGTGCATTATCGAAAATTACATAAAATATTGATAGTGTCAGAATATTTTCGAAAACAATAGCGTTTCCAGAGATGTTAAATTTGCTAATCGCTTCTACGGGGTTTGGTTTTAAACATTTTTTTTAACTAATACCTCACTTGCGAAGATTGAGCATAACGTAAAACAGTTATGATCAGTTAAGTGCCTACACCCCTTTAAGTACGATGGAAACTAATGACTAAATGTGTAAGTTTTCAATCTATCGAAACCTATTTTGAGTTCCAACTTACTGAATGTTAATATATATTTTCTTATTTGCTACATTTACAAGTATTATAAATATAGATTCGTTGATTGATGGGGGAAATCCAACGGGAATCCCTTAAGTCCACGGATTGGGTTTCAAGCAGGATAACCATAATAACATTTGGCAAAAACAATAATATGATAGGGACATCTAGGATTGAACCAAAATGATCGTCCAGCTATCAAGCTGTGTATATCGACGGCTGGAACCTGCTTAACAGTTACTTTAGTGAGACTCTTGTAAACATTTTTAAACATCCTGCAAGTAATTAGATAAATCGAAATTTCCATAGCCTTTAAGGTAAAGAAATACCCGAAGACATACATTAATTAACACTGTCATCTAGGATGTAAAGCTTTCTTTCTGGCGTCTTGTAAAGCATTCATCAATTCATGTGAAGAAAAGAAAGACTTCAATTACTTTCACTGTTTTTCCTCTGGATGTTGATCACATACAAAAGAAAAGAAACGAAACTGCAAAAAATAAGTCACTTCAAGGCTGATGATATCTGCCAATTTGAGTCCATGTTGAACAGGGAAGTATGCGCACACAACCTATGCCTGTGGGAAAAACATATCTCAGTATTAATTATGTGTTATCAGTCAAACGTACTTCGTATGCACAGAAGCAACGGAACGTATACAGAAATAAATTGTGCGAATCTTTTTCTCCTTCCTCAATATTGTTCAGTGCACAATATGGCCAAATGTCACAAAGTATGGAAGATGTGATTATTAACTCGCAAGCATTGCAATGGAACACGACTGCACAGTCAATGTCGCACATGGGGGCGAAAATAAGAACTAAATAGAGAATTACAAGCGTCAGGTCCGTCATTCATAATTCAGCCGTCGTCCATTAGAGAATATCCGCGTCCATAATCCAAAGACCTATTCCATATTCCATATAACAGTATTAGCACCAAATTCAAAAAGACAATCATAGTATACATAAACATAGGCTTGTTTCCTGTAAGAGAGGGGGCCCTCGGTGGCCGAGTGGTCTAAGGCGCTTCGCTGGTGACCGCTAGCCTCACACCGCTGAACCGGCACGGGTTCGAGCCCAGCTGGTCCATGTGTGAAAGTTTGTCAGTTACTTGCCGAAGGGCGGTGGTTCTCTCCGGGTACTCCGGCTTCCTCCACCAACCAAACTGACTGTCACCATATGAGTGAAACAAACTTGAGTGTGACATTAAGCCAAATTCCCTCCCCTCCTCTTCTTGTAAGAGAGAAGCGGTCAACAGTTTTCAATGATGCCGGCAAGACATCATGATGCTCCAAAGATATCAAATCCATATCGCTGATCCGTATCGCTTACCGTGCCAACGTTCTTGTCCTCTCATATATTAAATCACGATCAATTATGTCTTACTGTAACAAATAAATCTTCACAATACTTAGCTGTGTATATTATTCACATACCTACTTTGATACTTGAAAGCAAAAAGCACCCTTATCCGCTCCCTCTCTTTTTGTACCCCGACTCCTGTTATGATTTCGATTGAAACCTACAGGGCGCGGATAGGGTGTTTTTATACTACAGCGTGCCGTGTTAAAAAGAGAAATCGCGCAGGCCAGCGATCTCACACCTATGTAAATGTCGGAGCTGGCAGCTTGTATTCCCAACTTAGGGTAGGAATACACCAGAGCCGTTGCGTTGGCGCAGGCGGCAACGCTCGCGACAACGCATTTGTCCGTGCATTCACCATATGCGTCTTTTGGCTGCGATGGAGGCTGCGTATATGCCTATACCTAATTTAAATAACATAACGTATGGTAATTCAGCACGAAGTAGGCGCCAAAGTGTGCATAATAATGTCCTTGACCTTCCAAAGGCAATGCGTAGGCCTGTGCAGCGCGTCAAAAAATGGAAAATTCCCAATTCCAACGGCAACGCAAAGCTATAACGCAACCGATACTCAACGCAATGCGAATAGTGTGTTCACCACTTCTTTTTACAACTTGTTCAATTTGTTGCAACAACGCATATGCGAATCGCATTGCGATGACGGCTCTGGTGTATTCCTACCCTAACAAATCCAACAAAACACTGCCAGGTGAACCCTAAACTACAGCTAAACTGTAAATTTTCCTGTGGTATTATATTCTATCTTCTGTTTCTACTAACAGTGCTAAACTACACCGGGGACCATGACTCGAGCGAGAGAGCTGTTCCCATAGTCTTACACCAAGGAACAGCAATGTTGAAATCTACATGCTCACTGGATTTGTTTTTTGTCTATTTCAATCTCAAACGCTGTCTCAACCTGTGTCAATAACAAACTATTTGATAGATCATACCTGCTATTATTATGTGGTGACGTTGAAAGTAACCCCGGGCCCAGTCCTTCAAATAGCACGGGTAAACTATCAATTGTCCATGTCAATATAAGAGGCCTGCGCCATAAAGTGCAGCTAATTGACGCAGAACTGAGCCACTACGATATAATTGCCGTAACTGAATCTAATCTCGACAACACTATATCGAACAAAGCTATAGAAATAGAAGGATATCACTACCCACCATTGAGGAAAGACCGCGTTGACCAGGATGGCGGTGGTATCGTCTTGTATCTCAAGGAAACAATAATATATCGAGAATTGGTAAATATACATATTTATGGTCTAGAATCGCTGTGGTGCGAAATTAGAATTAAAAACTATAAATTCAATTTAGGCGTTTTCTACAGAGCCCCGTCTGCGAAAGCCAGGTACTGGACATTGATCAGTGATTCAATAGCGATGGCAAGAGATAGAATGCAGAACAAATGCATAGTTGTAGGCGACTTTAATGCGGACTGTTTAAATTTGAAACACCCTAAAATCGGAGAGCTTGAACATTTGTATGACTTGAAACAAATAATCACCGAGCCAACCAGAATTACTCAGTATTCTAAATCACTGATAGATCTAATTATGGTATCTTGTCTCAACAGCGTGTACAATTCCGGGGTCATATCCCCATTTGCCAGCGATCATCATGCAACAATTGTTATATTGAACCACAAAACATCCGCACAACCCTGTTATCAACGTCAAATATGGCTCTATGATCAGATGGATGAAAATGGTTTGAATAATGCTCTCTCTGTTACAAACTGGTCAAACCTACTCGACTGTGAACTGAACACCGCCACTGGCAGACTAACGAACCATTTAATAGAAACATGTAAACAATATATTCCAAATAAATCTGTCATAATACGACCCCGCGACAAACCCTGGATGAACAGTGAACTACGAAGCCAAATGAGAAGACGCGATAGAATACATCGAAAAGCCAAAAATTCCAACCTACCGCTCCATTGGGAAAACTTTAGAAATGTCAGAAACGAAACCATATCTAAAATCCGACAGGCTAAGTGTGACTATGAAAACAAACTGGATAACAAAATCGCCGAAACCGACTTTAAGGACAAAGATTGGTGGAAACTTATCAAAACTTACACTAAAGAGCAATGTAACCAAAGCCAGTTTCCAAATATCTTATATAACGACCAAGTTTTCATCGATCCACAAGACGTAGCTAATGCTTTCAACATGTTCAATGACTACTTCGTAGAAAATTCATTAGTCGATGACCGTAATGCTGTTCTACCTAACCTCTCCCTAAATACTAATACTCTGAATTCAGTTGTTTTACAAACGAGTGACGTAGAAGACGTGCTACAAAATTCAAATGTATCAAAAGCACCTGGACCTGATACAATCAACAACAAAGTACTAAAATGTGCCACCAGAGAACTAGCCAGCCTACTGTGCTCTCTGTTTAACAAATCCCTGGAAGATGCAAAAATGCATGACCCCTGGAAAATTGCAAACGTCACTCCCATTCATAAAAAAGGCAATAAAAATTTAGTAACAAATTATCGACCGATATCATTAACAAGCTCCATTAGTAAGATATTTGAGATTTGCATATTCAAATATTTATTTAACTTCCTGATTGAAAATAACCTATTAACCAATTTCCAATCTGGATTCTTGCCCGGTGATAGTACAGTGTATCAATTAGTTGATATCTATAACTTTATCTGTAAGGCACTTGATGAAGGTAAGGAAGTTAAGGCAGTATTCTGTGACATTACTAAAGCGTTTGACCGAGTATGGCACAAAGGTCTCATTCACAAGCGTCAATCAATTGGCATCAGGGGTAAACTTCTGGCCTGGCTACATGTATGTGATTACCTTCATAATAGAAAACAAGTCGTCGTCATAAATGATAAGCTCTCCGATACCAAAACTGTCACCGCTGGAGTGCCCCAAGGGTCTGTTCTTGGGCCACTTTTATTTCTAATTTATATAAATGACATTGTAGCGGATATACATTGTAACATAAGATTGTTCGCGGATGACACGTCGCTATATATTGCAGTTGAAGATGAACAGAGAGCAACTGTACTGATGAACACTGATCTCCAAAAAATCTCTCAATGGGCGGACATCTGGCTGGTTAAATTTTGTGCTGAGAAAACTAAGTCTCTACTCTTCTCTCTTAAACAAAATCCACACCCCGGACCACCGCTCTTCCTGGGCAACTCGCAAATCTCAGTGGTGAACAGCCATAAACACCTGGGGCTGTCATTCCAGTCATCCGGCCGGTGGAATGGGCATATATACTCTATGGCTGAGAAAATTAGTCCAATGATAAACTGTCTACGGAGCCTCACATATAGACTTTCCCGCCAGTCTCTGCAACGGTTGTTCTCCGCTTTCATTTTACCTCTATTCGATTATGCAGACGTTGTCTGGGATAGCTGTAGCCAACAACAGTCCACTGTTCTTGAAAATCTCCAGCTCGACGCCTTGAGAACTATTTCCCGCTGTCCTCGTGGAACGAGTCATGGTCTCCTGTATCAAGAAACCGGCTTTATGCCACTTAGTGAACGGAGAAAACGGCATAAACTCCGTTTATTTTATAAAATGATCCACAGACAAACACCATATTACCTGTCATCATTATTGCCGATGCGAGTATCCGAAACAACTCAATATCCTCTAAGAAATGCCAATAATTTTGTTCCACCGTATTCTAGAACAGCCTTACACGCGAACTCGTTCTTCCATCTACAATTAGACTGTGGAATGATCTCAGTCCCCTTGCCCGGCAGTCGCCTTCATACCACTCATTCTGTCTGTCACTATCCTCAAACGATCCGCCTGTTCCTACATATTATTACTATGGCCTGCGCGAAGTACAGATAATTCATGCTCAGCTAAGACTTGGATGTAGTCTTCTCAAAGCACATATGTACGAACGACATATATCAGAAAATTCTTTGTGCTCCTGTGGCTATGAATACGAAGGTGCTACTCATTTCATACTAGGTTGTCCAAACTTCACCGAACTGCGCAGAGAGCTGTTCTATAGCCTCCCAGAAACAGTACTTAACATTCAAGTATTATTATATGGCGATCGCAACCTGTCAACCCAAAATAACGTGAATATATTCAAACCCGTGCATGAATTTATACTCCGCTCTGGAAGATTTACATTACCGCCCACCACGCCAGGTATTCGCTCAGCATGATTGCCTGTGCATTAAAAACCTATTTACCACTGTTACAGGATTGCCTTTACACTTAAAACTTATTTGCCATTCTTTCAAATAAATAATATAACAAATATATATAACAATAAATAATAAATATATTTAATGACAAATCACACGTCTATGTAACACGTAAATTAACAAATCGAGTGCGACTCCTCTCTGTAAATATGTTCCTAACTAATGTTTCATTTATATATCCAATGACAGCTGTTTTATGTAAATACATGTATGTTAACCCACTCACTGTTTAACGCTCATCTGCGTATACCGTATGTATTTATGTTGTTTATGTATTTATGTTGTTTGATTCATTGCGTCCTTCGTATATGTTTCAAGTTTTGTACTTTGGTGTGCTACCCGGTGTGTAGATGTAATACGTACAGATGTAATAACATATAATAATAATAATCATAATAATAATAATAATATATGTATGTATGCGTATATATATCTATGTGTATATATGTTTGTGTATATGTATATGTATATATGTACGCAGCTAACTGTTTCTTATTCTATTCACTGTTGTCTGTCATCTTGTTATTGTACATGTATGTGTAATATGTCTGTTGGGAGAGGCGTTCAAATAGGCTCTGCCTGTTCGCCGATCCCGGTTTCCTGGTGAAATAAATATACTGTTTAAATCAAGCACGTCCTATTAAATGCAGATCCGAAAGAACCTTATTATTGCGTCTTAGCTACATGTTTATAGTTTCTGTACAACAAGGATCAGGAACAGATTTCGCCATTACTACAGAATTTCACTATTGTGACTCCCGTTTCAACAATTTGATACGCGATAAACGTATTTTCTCCATATAAATATATACACCCAGTCCATTTCGTCAATGATCGAGAAATACATACATACAAATATAAACATAGTACGTTTATCTTAATATGATGGAATGAGAACCACCAAAAAAGACACATATCTCAGTACTCATTGTCAGCAAATTCAAGAGAGTGCTTTGCCACTTGATCGAATTAAATTCCGAAGAAAAAATCTTATACTCTGAAGATTGACCTAGACCCTGGAAATTGGATTCAACCAGTGAAGTGTAAATCGCTGATATTCTTTGTGAAGCTGATTTGTTCTAAGCATACACAACGTATCGATAAGTCAGTACACATATTTCCCTTCGAATTGTCCCTTACGGATATAAACAGCTTATTCAGTAGGGATGAGAAAGTATCAGCGAAGTTTAATATGACCCGTTACTGGATTTTCGCCGCAGTCTTTTGGTATATATAGATTGGAAAAAGAAACATAGGAAATTGGATTTAACCAGTGTAGTGTGAGTTGCTGATATGATTTGCTCAGATGATTTGTTGTGATAATTATAAGTAACCAGAAATATGTCACTTGGTATGAATAAATCAGCTTAAATGTCCCACTTCATGATAATCGCCTTATTTCAGCTGGGATACAAGAACAGCCCAACATCAAATATACATTGTTCCTATGCAACCACAGTTCGATATTGAAGGTCCTACATTATAAAATATATTCCTCCAGGCTGACAGGATCAGGCAGTTATATAAATTTTACGAAAAAAATATTTTTCATGACTGTTGGACAGTGAAAAGCACTTTTCTGTGTAGAGACTTTGAGATTTATGCTGATAGAAGTTTGATCAGGATATTATGATGAGGAATTCAATGCAAGAACTTTATTTGCTTGATGTTTTTTGCTAAAAGCTTTTTTTCTTCTTCTGCATTTCTGCAAATGAAATAAAAGAGCATCTAACGGCTGATTGTCGTTCCTCGGTTCTGGTGCCTGCAACTGAATTACAAAATCCACTGGATCCAAATGAATTTCGTTTTTCTGTCAGTAGAGACTTTATTCTTCACATGTGTATGTATGATTGACAACTCGTTCCAAGATAGAGTTAATCTAGAAAGCAGCTTTTGAAGTTATTTCAACTCAACGACAGCAGCCATGATCGAAGTTTTTCAATAAATACTGTTGTATTAAACCTAGTCTAATCAATGCCTCGTGACAGTGTTATCTTTAAATCGATATTTAGCAAAACGAAACATAAATTTACGGTCCACCTGAGAGAAATAATCCACCCTTGCCCAGACAACCTGGTGCTTCTCCTGCAGGGGCTCTAAAGGCACAAATCAAACCATGATATTTCATATTCAATGAATTATATTCAACATACCATGAGAGCACGGAACATATTGCTGAGAGGGTTTGATCAAATAAACGAGTCGCCTGCATTATTGTGTTTTATTATTGGGAAGGGGCGGATAAGGATCTTGGTGAATCTTTTATCGTGTATGATACTTAAGTTTTGAAGGGTGTATATCCCCTGGTATGACGTGCTTTCGTCTCACGTTGCTAAAAATGTTAGCATTTCTTTACGCAGTAGGGTCGGCATTGGGACTCCGACGCGAACTGAACTCTTGGAAATCCCCACCCCCAGTTGAAATCCTGCCTATATTAAGATGGGCACTGCCCAAGTCAGAATCACCAGTGATTTTCATCAAAAATCACCAGACATTTTCATCAAAAGTAGGTCAGCTCAGAACTTGTTGGTAACAGTCCCCTAATGCACCTTCATGCCAAAAATCAAGGTTCTAATGTCAACGGTTCTCCTTATTTTGCCGACGAAAGGATTCGGATGGACTGACTCACTGACTCACTCATTACCGGACAATTTGCAACCTGTAGCCTACTTCGTAGGAACAAACGCATTGAAGTTCTGCCGCAAACACTTATAGATCTTAACATTTATTACGATGAAAACATACATTCAGTCGCACCGTCTCCCAGATAGCACAGATACGTTGAGACAACCTTGATATTTGGTCGATATTATTGTAATGGTTAGCGTTAGCAAACTTATGTTAAAACAACGCTTTGATAACGTCGATACGTCAGATCTCTTGGTGTTTACCTCGCGCACGTTGAAACGACGTTGATATTTAGTTGATGCCATCGTGTTATTTTATCTTTGAATCGCGAACGTTTAATCAATATTAGATAGCAACCCGTAAATCAGCCGAGGATCCATAAAATGAAAAAATATTACTGTCAAAACTCGTCGTTATCTATGAGAATTATTGCAAATCTGTGAATTTTTTAGACCCATTTAATCTACATGTTATCAAGTTTTGTTACTTTGTTATCGATGAAACTAAAAGCGTTTTAATATATCGTACCTTTACAAAGTTGCACGGGGTGACCCCACAAAGTACTCAGTAAAGCAATTAGCTCGAATGAGTTCAATTAGTTGAAAGCAGTAAGATGTATTAGGACATGGCGATCCAGAATACGCAAATTTCTAGGTCACGTGATTTGGCCGCCATATTGAATTTCCTTCAAAACTTATTAGGAAGGACTTATTCTAGGTACAGATTTCTAGACGTGGAAGGTCATGGTCTGCTACACTGAAAGCAAGAACTGTTGATTGGTTGAACGGTTTAGCGACCATCTTGGTTTGACCTCAAAATCTTCTAAGATCTTCTTCTCCAGAACCGCTGAAACACGAAACTTTGCACACATGATCGATAGATGGAGATTTCTCAAAGACAATCTTGACAAGTTGCTGCGTGGAACAATATGACCGCCATCGACTAATCAATATCAAGGGATTTCCAAGTGACGGATTTCGCTGGCAAAACGGATATATATATATATATATATATATATATATATATTATTCGACATGCCGATGGAGAACGAACGGGTCCCAAAGTCGAAATTGCACCAATTTGCCACTTATCATCCCCACCTGGACCCTAATCAGGGCATATAGAATCATAGCATCTGTGTGTGTGTGTACATCACAAAATCTTGTTAGCAGGATATCTCAGGAGAAGTTAAGTCAATTCTCTTCAAATTGTAATACAGAAACAACACCACGAAACTGAATGGAACATTGTCAGGAATATCTCTTAAACTTACGATACACCAATCATTTTAAACTTCACTGAAGTGTTATCCACTTTCCGGATACGACACTGCAATGTACTACACCCTACAAACATTGAATTGTGATACAGATTTGATTAACAGAATATTAATTGATCTTTTCGGCAGAATCTTTCGGTTATGCTAATCCGTTAGGTGCTAATATTAATGAAACAGGTCTTTGGATTATGGACCTTTGGAAACACTTAATAGACGACGGCTGCCACATGAATGACGGATCTAAGGCATTTATCCATGTGATTCCAATAGACATATTTATGTTTAGGTCAAAGTCATTACTCTCCAAGTTGCTCAGATAGATATTGTTGACCAATCTTCTCAAAACTTCACGGCTGTGTGGCCCATTTGATTCTGATCTCACTCATCCAAGCAAAAGTAAAAGTAAATCCTGGTGGCCGATGACAACACGGGGAGTTTCACTTTTGCGCGAACAAGGCCAAGGACATGACGATCCAGATTATGCAAATAATAAGTTTCTGGGTCACGTGGTTTTGCCGCCGTATTGAATTTTGTGCAAAACTTTGCAATGGGTTATTCTCTTGAACCCGGAAATGTTCAGATTTCTAGGCCGCTGCAATATATCGGAAAGGCCATGATGAATACCGTTAACAGGCTGAACACTTTAACGGCCATATTAGATTGACTTTGGCCGTCTACATTGCTGCTCGCGACTATATTTATCTTTAAAATTACCCTCTATCCTGTGTCTATAACACTTGACAATAAGTGTTCTCATATCAAAAAGGATAATTCTTAGCAATTTTAAACTTCGCTTACTTTTTGGCAATTTGTTTGGTAATGTTTATTTTTCTTATTCAAGAAAAGCGTTAAATGAGTGAAAAGTTGGAGCCACACAATATTTAAGAAAATGATTTAAGAAAAAAGCAAATTTGATGTGAAAAACTTATTTGTCAGGTGCTTGGATTTATTGTGCTATTGAGGACAAAACATTTGTCATTTTTAAGAAATTAAACTCATTCATGCAACTTTATAACTGAGTACGGATAGCCGCTTACGTCAGTTTGAGACGGCACACGCTCTCCCATGATAACGTCAGCAAATCTTCCCTACAGTAATAATTCTACTTTTTGTTGCTTCGACGTTAGAGTGAAACAATTACTCTCTTACCCTGTTAGATTTTGCATCCAGTATGGCTGGATAGGTGACGCTGGCTTCTTTCGCTCCACAACTTTACTGGATGGAAACTTTATCTCATAGAAGCATGTCTCTACTTTTAATAATGATATTTCTCGGTTACTACATTTTCATGTCTTATTATTGTGTACAATTTTGGCCTGTCAGTTTTTCTAACCTTTTTAATAAATGGCCTCTGTCTCTCAACTAAACTATAGCTTGCATAAAAGTTAATGCGTAAATTATAACAATGACAATTCAAAAGATACTACTATTACTTAATTATTATTCTCTGCAAATCACAGATATCCTATATGAGAATTGTACCACTCGGAATCTGCACTTATATTTGCGTTTAAATTAAAACACAATTGTGACGTCACTCTGTTGTATCGGCGCTCCATTATTTTTCAGGAATGGAGAGTTGAGCTAGCTAGAGTACATTATTAGGTCGCGTTATCCAATAACGTCAACATCTCCAGAAAAAGGCATGCAAAAGTATGCATTAGCGATGGTTGACGGGAAGAGCACAACTGTAGGAACACAATTTGCAGTCGTTTTTGGAGTTACATTAGTAGGCCTACCACGATGCATTAACGGTTATACGGTGAAAGCAATCTAATTAAAATTAAATCCTATCTGCTCCCCATTCGGATATGTCGCTTGTAGGATATATATTGCGACATGTACGATTGGGGAGAATTGATAGGATATTAATTTATTAAGATTGCGGTGAAAGACAAAAGAAAAGAAAGGTGAACGGGGTTTGATTTCAACTCATCAAATAACTGGATATCAAGGCGGTAATCTCGTGTTGCTATTTTAAATTGATATTGTCGTTTATAGTTATGTTTTTCTTCAAAGGGCAAGACAAGCTGGAACTGCCTCCGGCAAGGTTTTACTTGTATTACCCATTCCCTGAATCACTTTAATCAACACCTTCTTTGGGGCTGGGATTGTACGTTTGTAATTTCGAACAGCCACAGATCTATATCCAGTTACCTCGCATATCAATTGCTCGTCAATACCTGCTTGGTACATACGACTTGCACAACTCGCCCGCAAAGAATGATTGGGACGGTGTACCGTCAAACCATCTTTCGTACAATTCGTCGCCCCAACCCCCGCCAGCTTATGGCGGCCGAGAACTTTATGGGAATATCATCTGCCGGTTTGTCTAGGGGTCGGAGATAAAGTGTATCTACTTTGGTCAAAGGTGGGCAAAGAAGAATATTTCTCGAACAATTTCACAACACATCGTTCTGGAAATTCGACATTTTCATAGGCCACAACATTCGATTTTGCTATGTTTCAGTCCACCGTTGTTTGTTTTCTGGCAGTCCCTTTATATTGCAGAAAACGTCCTTGAGCTCTTTATCGAACTTCAAGCTGGGAGGTACTTCCCCGCCTCAAGTCGCGGTGCTCCTTCTCCCCACGTGATCCAAAATGCAGGCCAATAGGATACACTAAGGTGTATAACAGCTTTTTCGGGTTCTCACTGCCCAAAACCTCATTGCAGCATACCACAACAGTTCCTTTTCCTCCATTGTTATGTCTTGAGCTTGTTTCTTGGGTGGAACCTTATCTTTTCTCCTTAATTAAATTGTCAAGAGTATTCCGTACCTGTCATCATCGAGGAGCTTGTAGCGTTTATCCAAAGTTTTCGTGTACAGCTGAATGGATATCACAAATGAGTGTCGGCTGTGCAATGCGTTCCATCAACTTTCTTCACTTCACATAAGAATCTGCTGATTGAATAGTTCAATTCATCTCTGGTAATATTGTCAAAATCCACCAGGATCGGTCTAACGTTCATTTCGGTTGTAATAAGATTTCGGGCCGCCTGCCATTCCCTCGTCGTCCTCACCGCCCAACGGATTTTCTGCATGGTTGTACTTCCAAACCTTCAAGCAGAGTATTAAAGTGATACTAATTATTCATTATATAATGTAATTGTCATAATCATCGGTCTTATAATGCTTTTGATAATTTGATTACAAACTTTTCAACTCATTTGCTTATCTCCATGAAACAACTATAGATATAATGTTTTGAATACTATTTCTAATAAATTGATTGTTGTAAAGTTAAATACTTTTAAGCACATGTCCATAGAACATTAACGAGGTTGGGAAAAAGGACTAATTTCGATATATTTTGATGTATCCCAATTGGGATATAGACCATATTCCAATTGAAATGCATTTTTTAATTTGTAATCTTTTTAATTTAAGGGGATGGTATAGAGGCAATTATTTTGAAGTCGTGTTAAAGGAAATAGTCTCTTGTTAGGTTAATTCTGTTGGAATATAGGGAAGTCATATATCAACAGATTCATTGTCCCTAACATTTCTCAAAACAATTCCATTTGATGTGAGAAACTTATTTGTCAGGTGCTTGGAGTTATTGTGCTGTAGAGGACAAAACTGTAATTTATCAAGCAAAAATTCAAGAAAAACGCTCTCGTATAGCAAGACTAGCAAATCTTTCTTGCAGCCGACAGTTATAATTCTACTTTTGCTGTTTCTACATTAGAGGGATACAATCAATCACTCCCTTGCAATCCTGGATGTTGCATCCAGTTTAGCTGGATGGGTGACGCTTGCTCTTTTCGCTCTTCACCTTTGCTGGATAAAAACTCATATGGGCAGGTCCTTACCTTTAATAATGATTACTGCGTGTCCATGTCTTATTATTATATGCAATTTCAGGCGGCCAGTTTTAGTCTAACCGTTTAAACGATCATTTTCAATAAATGACCGTAATCACAAAATCTGGTGTTTGTAATCCAATTTCTCCAGCAAACCGAGCTCTGTTTCTCATCTAACCTATAGCTTGCATAAAAGTTAATGCGTGAATTATAACAATGACATTATATTAATATTAATTTAGCATTTCCCTCTGCAAAGCACAGATATCAATTTTGTAAGGGTGTTTCCCAAATGAGAATTGAACCAGTCGGGATTCACCCTTACATTTGTGTTTTATTAAGGGAGTGGTGTCGTCAAATAATTGGATATTATATATATATATATATTACGTAAATTGTTGTGCAAAGGTGATGGTACGATAAGGCGGGATTTTGGCCTATACGTGGTGCGGTTAAAATCGAAAAAATAAAATGTCCTAAAAACACTTATGTTTTAATGTAACGGCAAGAGAAAATATAAGTACACAATATGTGAAAGTTTTGGTGTGATTGCGTTATGATTATAGTTATCACATGAAACTGAAATCCACAGTTTGTGCTATTTCGTGAAAAAGGGTCTAAATCGAGTCCTTCAGCCACGCATTTAGACGCGAAGGACCCCTTGGACCAGAACGCCATTTAACCTAGTGTTGTGTGGTAACATTATATTTCCACTGCTGGAAGATCTTTTTGGTCCAAGGGGTCCTTCATACTAAAAAATGAAAAGTTATGATTCATAACGTTTGAAGTTTTCGTAAGTAGATTAAAGTGACAAAATAGCATGTTACAGTTGTTCGTATGTCGTGGTGTAGTGGATACGCACGTTGGATCACAAGCGCCTCGAATTTTTGTTTTACCGAGTTCGAATCCCAGGAGGGCAACATGTGTGATGTCGACAAGTTATTTCAATCTTTCTCATTTTTGTAAAAAGTAAAATTGCATTCAGTAGATCTGAAATAAGATTTTAGGCTATCGATATGAACCAATAATAAATATAATATATATTATAAAATAAATATTGTTTAGCGATGACACGATACCGTGTGGACATTACGGGCCAGTCAAACGTTGAAATCGAACGCTCAGTCGCTACCTGTTTCAACGGCAATATATTCGCCTAAATTGTGTATTTATTCTCCAATATGTGCATGTAAAATCGACTGCAACGTGGTAAAATAATAACGCCTTGGTACCGAACATATGCGAAGCTATCATGGTTCACCGTAACATTCAGGCATTTGATTGACAGTTGCCGCCGACGACAAGTTGTACATTGCATTGTGATTGACAGATAGAGAGAAGAAATGTACATTTGTATGAGTCGGCTGGCTGTGGGCAAAAACCCCGCCTTACAATACCATCTCCTTTATGTGTATACATGTAATCTCTTTACTCCATACAAGACAACTGCGAATTTCTGTTTTCTAAACACTCAGATAGCTCGTCGGTCCCATGAAATGAGTGAACAGAGATTTCGCACTTTATGAAAACATGAGAAACTTGAGACCATATGGTCCCTTATTAACCCTTATAAAACCATCTGGAGGAGATTATTTGCCCAGAAGATTCTCGGTAAGGGAGTTATCGCACTTCAGATAATCTTCCAAATCGACATCGTTATTTGATTTGTCCTCAATCTTAACTAAATAAACATTCTTTCGGAATATCATTCTGACCTATTTTTTTTAATCCCCAAGGCTTGCGGAATTCGACCCGGGTAAGTTTGGTTCAACAATTCTACAAAATTGGTATTTAAGACGTCAGGACATGAAACGAGATGATACATTTATATGATGGGTCGCGTTGGTGAAGTGTTTTTGAAGTCGTTTGGTACAAGTGAACAGCGCCTGATTAATTTGTACCATATAACCCTCTCGAACCTTCATCTAGCGTTGACCGCTGAAATGTAGATCTTCGGCATGAAGCAATATATTATATATGTGAAGGGTCCGTGTAACCTTGCACAATTCAATTTTCGTTTTTTTGCTTTTGGTTTCTCAAAATCAAAAATTGAAATTTGACATTCAATTTTCGATTTTCGTTTTTCGTTTTACTTTGCGCAAAAATGAAAATCAAATATTGAAAATTGCCTCGATTTGTCCGTTTTTCGTTTTTTGATTTTAACTTTGACGCGTCAATGTTAACTGCGCACGAACAAGGCTTATGATGTCACTTTCGGTCCGCGGAGTAGTATGGAAAGCGAAAATGGAATTGTTTAGGCAGGTGTGGAGCATAATATGGAAAACCAGTAGGGGGAAAGATTTGGGAGTTTCATTACACTATAGATCCCTGGAGCCAGGCATTCGACCTAGATTATAATGGGCCAACTGCGCATGTGCAGAAGCGAGTAGGCATTCGTGCAGCAGGTGTGATGCATTATATGGAGAACAACGGAGGTGATACACACGGTAGTTTCATTAAAGTAGGATAGTATAATAAATACGTGGATACCTTAATCATAACCCCCAAAGGAACTACCCGCTTCGATGCGTTTGACATCCGCACTTAAAGCGTTGAAGCGTTTTTGACGCTGAACGTTGACGGGCATCTGAACGCTCCAACGATCCAGGTCCCAAAAATAGAGAATGGAGATTGGACCTGAAGCGTTGAAGCATTCAGACGTCTGGCATCAAACGTGGCGATTGTGTGCTTGTTTGAAATGGTGGTTTACGGGCCGCTTATGCGGATTTCGCGTCCCATCACCGCGATGCTTACTCTTATTGGCATTACATCTTTGTTGGTATCTTTGTAAATACTATATTTCAAATCAATAGCAAATAGCGGTTGTGTGCAGAATGCTGTTCTCTTTTGTAGCGCTCTAAACATCTATTTTTAGAAATGAGAAAATCTAACACTGCGTCCTGATTGGCTCAGGCCTCAATGCCAATAACCAATGAGAACAGCGGGATGCCACCTATCCAGACCTGTCTGGTGCATCTTCACAAGTCCAGGTAAATCGTGAATCCTCGCACAGGGTTTACCTGGACATTTTTGATGATTCGAGTGAGTTCTTGAGTCGTTGCCTCAATCTCGAACATTTCACCCCCAGAGGTTATTTTGAATCAGCATGTCGGCATCCCAAGCCGGCGTTTTTTGCTTTGACTCACTATGTCGATTTCAGCCTGACATCAAAGTTATGCCAGCGATGTCACATCTCAAACATTGCAGCTAGCGGATTGTCGTAATGAGCTTTGATTTAGCGGATTGTCGTAATGAGCTAGCTGAACCTGTTCAATAATTGGTTTGATTTAGAGGATACCCCTTGATCTTTTTTTTATCCAGAACCACCGTGAGCAACTAACCAAGGCAATGTATAAATACCCTAACAAATCGATCAATACACTGGCTCCCGAGGATGGACTGGTGGGCCACATGCCTCTCACGCTCCACACCTCTAAACCGACACGATTCATGTTTTCTATTCTACTCGGCGTACCGGAAGTGACATCATAACCCGTCCACGTGCGAACTTAACATTGATACGTCAAAGTTAAAATCAAAAAACGAAAATGGACAAGTCGAGACAATTTTCAATATTTGATTTTCATTTTTGCGTGAAAAATTGAAAATTGACTGTCAAATATCAATTTTCGTTTTTTGTATTTGCAATCCCAGGATCAAAAATTGAAAATTGACGGTCAAATTTCAATTTTTGATTCTGAGATCACAAAAACAAAAAACGAAAATTGAAAATTGACAGCCAAATTTCAATTTTTGATTTTGAGATTAAAGAAACAAAAAACGAAAACTGAAAATTGACCGTCAAATTTCAATTTTTGATTTTGAGAAACCAAAAACGAAAAACGAAAATTGAACTGTGCAAGGTTACACGGACCGTGAAGGAATTATCGCCTTTGGCAGTTTTAGATAGCGCTATGGTTGATATAAGGATACACCATAGCAACTGAGACTCACTCGTGGTCTTCGGGAGATCGTTGGATGCCAAGCAGTTAGAATAAAAACATATGGTATCATTTGACTCAGATGACGTCGCTATATGCACCCATCAATATTCCATGTTATCGCTTACTTTTTATCTGTATGAACCTATTAATTGGCCTGGAGTATGATGATGACATTTCTGTACGATGATTAGGGTGACATCAGGAATCGAACAAACATTGAAAGGAACCTCTGTCTGCTATAAGCTGAGTTTAAACGGGATAATCGGTAAAGATCAAATACATCAGGTTCGTGTTATATGTCAAACACGATCACATTGCGCACATCTTTACGAGAAAAGACTTATGCAGGATGTTTTCAAATAATAAGAGATAATGATTATTATCTTCCTGTACAACTGCATAACTCAACCATTATGATATATCCATCAAACCATTACATTTTTGTGCAAAGGAGCAATTAATATGTTTACCGTTAAAATCTTTTTAAGGCGTTATTATGAAAATCAATCGTCTATTATAAATATATCTTATGGCGATATTTCGTGGAGAAAATTGTTGTGAATGATAGTCTGATAACTGAATGACCGTTCCATCGCTCCCTATTCACCAATAGAGTGATTACTCTAACGCAAAAATGAAGATCCACTTGTACAATTTCTCTCGACCGAAATAGATATCTTCGGTAATGATTTATGAATGGGCGCTGGCACAAGAAATCTGAGCTATGTATGTATTTATGTAGGCAAATCATATTAAAACTTGTCATAGATAGTACATAATTGAAAACTCTTGTCTCTCAGCTCTCTTAAAAAATGAGCTTACGTATATAGGCCTGTTTATCGGCGACAGGCTTGCGTTATATCAGAGCAAATGAACTTGATGTATGTATCATTACATGTATCATTACACTGGACTAGCTAGACGGCACTGACACTCATCAAACAGCCCACACAATTAGGCTCTGACACAGTCTCTACAAACGTAGGACGAAATGCAAAAAGTCGGTGTGCCTAAGTATGTACGTTTCGTATAGGCTTGCTATCTGAATTCCAGCATGAAGTCATTTCCCATAATGCATCACTTTTTTGTTTGTTTTGAATCTGCGCGAACACGAGAAATATCAATCTCACTGTGCAACTACGTCACAACATGTGTTACATGCAGGGCGACCAATGCATTCTGGGTAATATAATCTAAAGATGCAGACTTCGAGTTAATGTGCTTCTGGCTAAATGTATTTTCATATTTGGTACCAATAGAGTCTCGTATATAATATATTACGATTATGAACGTATTTTTCATGACCGACGAATGGATCAATGTCGGATCTGACAGTTGTTGTCATTGTTCTCGTTGTTCTTCTACTTGTGACTCATTTGCATTCGATAAAAAGATCACCACATCTAATTGGTTAACACCTGATAAAAATACAGCTTAATTTGAAACAAGAACTAAGAATATGTTATGTTATATGTTATGTTGCATTTTTGCGAAACCTAACGCTACAGTCTGTTCCATGCAGAACATTCTGATCTGCACTCTTGCAGCATAAATACACAACATGTTGCAATATCTCATCCATACCTCTAAATTTCAGTACTGGTACAGGTGACATGGAATGACATTGCAATTATATAGTTTACGGGTTAGGCTGATCGTGTTTTTATTGCAAGAGAACAAATTAAGCATATTTTATTAAAAAAAAATTCAAGAAAAAATTTGATTGGCCCTGGGGACAAGACAAAAAGGTAATTCCAGCGCAATAAATCAAGCCAACCTTGACTATTGCAACATTATTTCGATGAAAAACTGTTTTCTGGAGAGATTCTTTGGGAAGTCACCCTGTCATGTCATTTCATTTCAAACTTTGGTAAACCAAAAATTCCCAACATGAAATGAATCCATGGAGATTGTTCAGTGACATTTCGTTTCAAAATACTAATGTGCTTTTCTGTACGTATAGTTCAGTCCTCAGCACATCTGTATTCCGCTGCAGGTCTGCTAGTGCCGCATGCCACCACTTCTCACTCGTTGCATACACACAGATTTGGGAGGTACGAGATTTTTATATCAAAAAGTATCTTGTGATTATGATTAAAAAACGTCTTGGGCAACGGTTTCCTGTCTGATATGATATTTATATTAACATGATACCGATATAATTACTTGAATTTGTAATTAATTAAAAATGTATTGACATCAAATTCAACTTCCTGTCAAACCATAAATCCCCCTGTGATACCAGCCAGTTAGGATTCTTTTAAATTTTACCTTGGTAAAGAGATACGATGCTAGCTAGCGACGCTAACGTATTTCAGATATCAGAATGTTTCTGAGCAAATCATATTTTCACAAAAGTATACGCTATGCGAACCAGTATTGATGTCACTGGAAATGATCTTCGAAATAACCTTGCTCATTGCACTGAACTTTCCGAAAAGGGCCACAAAGAACCAAAATGTCATGGCGAAACATTAAATCTCCGAGTAGAAAACATGCGTATTACATCAGCAGTATTCATTGTCAGCATATTCAAGAGAGTGCTTGGCCACCTTGAATTAAATTCCGACGGAAATTCTCTGACTGAAGAATCAAATGAACCAAGAAAAACGTATTTAACCATTGAAGTGTAAATTGAAGATATTCTCTGACAAGTTGAATGGTTCTAAGCAAACACAACAGCGTCAGCCCGTATCAATAAACCAGTTCATATTTCCCGTCGAGTTGGTTACTCATAAATAAATTCAGCTTATTTCAGCGGGGATACAAAGTATCGGACGACTAAATGTGCAGCATTTAACTGATTTTTCGCCGTAGTCTTTCAGTATATACAAAAGAGGATAAGAAATATGGAAAATGGCATTTAACCAGTCAAGTGTGTATTGCTGATATTCTATGTGAAGCCGATTTGTTATCAGTAACCAGAAATATGACAGTTGTTGTGAATATATTAGGTTAAACCTGTTCGCTTGGCATACTTCATTTTAGTTTGGATATATGACATCCGCTACTTTAAGTATGAGACGTGAATGGATTTCCTTCAGGAAATTTTGGGATCACACTACATGAAATAATTTAAATAAATTGTTCAGTCAATTCCTTCAGTTTGAGAGAAAAAAAAGACTGACATTCATTTTGGTTGAAGATTGATCAGAATTGGGATG
This sequence comes from Hanleya hanleyi, assembly GCA_036873755.1. Classification (NCBI taxonomy): domain Eukaryota; kingdom Metazoa; phylum Mollusca; class Polyplacophora; order Lepidopleurida; family Hanleyidae; genus Hanleya; species Hanleya hanleyi. The sequence goes on from JAVTVY010015527.1 coordinate 50,616, forward strand.
CGAAATTAAAGACAGCGCTTAAGGCAATTTTCCCCTTTCTCGAGAAACTATCTGAATATTTCAACAATATATAGAAGATTACAAACCTGCCAATTGATTGTCGATTCTTATATCATTAGCAATTTTATACGCGTGTGGGCAACGTGTCCCAATATCGAGTTAATCTATAAAACTCGTCAGCAGTCATGAAATTTTTTTTGCGAAAAACTATATTTGTTTTTAATCGAGTCGTTACTTAAGAGTTTTAGCGAGGATTTGGCCCGTATGATGTACAGCGGAAGCGCCTAAATGAAATATTACGAAGGAAAGAAACTAAGTAATTATAGGAAATTGGGTCTTGGAGTTCTTGAATGACAGCATTTAAAAGTAGTGTATTCGATTTTCAGCTGAAATCAGCACCTTTTCATGAAGCCAGCCCAGAATCAAAATAAGCTTAACACCGAAATATGTACCGTGTAAATATAGGTATTTGCTGTCCATAAACGGTTTTTGGTTCTAGGCTGGATTCATACAAATGTATGTTTACATAGAGAAAATGGCGCTATCGTCTCGAAACAGGTGGTTTAGCACAAATACTCTACTTTAAGATGCAGTTTTATATTCAAGAATCCTGATATCCAGTGCCTGTGTACTCAGAGATTAGGACCGAATAATGTACTTTACGCTAATACAAAAAATCCTTCAAACGTAATATTTAGTTTAGGCACTTTATTCAGGGGTCAAATTGTTCTTTGAAGATCGAAAATGTTTTCCATTGTTATCTAGCAATCGATATTCAACGATGTCAAACATCAGTTGACAATCTACAGAAGAGAATAAATCTCTCTCACACACACGCCCACACACACTTGCTTTCTCTCCCTCAACCTGCTGCTCGTCAATCTCTTTGATTTCTATATCCCAGAAGGGCATATATATAGCGGATACATGTCTCTTCTTGTAGTGTTTACCAGATTCTGTGGAAATTTAACGATTATCAAGGTCATTAAAATACTCTAAATTCCAATCCGCTGACAAATCAATATCTATCAAATATCACAAATTGATACGATCGTGGTGTATCGGTTATCTGGGAAAACTTTCCTAACATTTTTAGTTCATGGATATCTACTGAATGTCGGAATTGCCGCTTAAAATTAGTGAAACAATGTGTATGGTGAAATTTCGAACCATATAAGTTTGATGGGTGTCGGATTCTGCCTCTCAAATGCTATCAAGATGACATACACATATTCTGAGATTCATAAGTAATTCGGTTTAGAATTCCCACTTAAACATGTTATGTGTATAATCATTATCACATTTCAGAGCAAATTGTACGGTTCTGATTGGTTGACTGACCTAGTGTATCAGACCGTATTGCAAGTCTGAGTTGACCACAGTCGGTATACCAATTGAGAATTCCGTATACCGATGTTGTAGAGGACGCGCGTGCTCATATACCAACGCAGTCAAGGACGAGCGTGCAACACTTGCAGACCAAGACTTTTTCAGACGAATTTGTCTGCGCGAGTTTGTGCGCGCGAGTATCGCCTCTGCGACAATTTGTGTGAGGGAAATTGCGTATTTGCGGACGAAGATAAGAAATAAATTATCATCGGAAGCTTTCTGTACCACATAAACATGAACGACAGTATGCCAGCTAAGTATTTCATCCGGTTTATTGGTCATCGCGAAACAGATGAAAAGGAATCAACGCTGCATGTCAGACTACGGGCCGTAGCGATATTTTTACGTTATGGAACGTTGATCTTTCTGTCAGGTTGGTGAAATATGGGTTGGTGAAATATGTTACACCAAGGAGGAAAACGACTCTTTCGTCTCGAAGATAAATATTTTCACTCGCCCTGCGGGATCGTGAAAAAATTATCTTCTCGACGTTATACCAGACTGTATACCCACGCAATAGCCTGGTATAACATATTATTCCTGGAATTAATGATAACTTGCATTCTCAGAAGCTACTAAGATTATTGGGTTTCAAACATGATAACTATACTGTATTTGTAACATCATGCACAATAAATGATACTGACATCTGTCTGCTGAAAGTCGCGTTTGGAACGGGATAATTCGGTTATGATCAAATATAAATTCAATCTATATGTCATAGAGGATCACATTGAAAATCTTTTTGAGAAAAACGACCCTTGCTTCTTCCTGCACAAATGCACACCTCATCCATTAAGCTGTATGCCTCAAGCCACCATTTTTCTTGTAAGGCAAGGATTCATATGTTTAGCCTTGAGGATGTTCTTGCGGCATTCTTATGAAAATCCATCGTCTAATAAAATATTATGAAGACATTTCGTGAGGTAAACTGAAAATTATCTTGAATTATAGTCTGACAAGTGTATGCTTATTCCAACGCCCTGTATTCATCAGTATAGTGATTATTACACTGACGTAAGGAATAAAGAGGTTCTTTATATGCAATTTCTTTCGTCCAAACCAAATATCTGGCAGAATAGGTGACTGACACAGGAACGTGTGATCTCTGTGCAATTATGCGGGCAATTCATATCAGCGAAATAATACTTGTCAGAGTTTAAATTAAATAATTTAAATTGCGTTAATAAGAATGTTCATTTCATGCCTGTGATTGAATGACATGATGCTCGTTTAAGTATCTCGCAGCTAGCATTTTGAAGTTTGTTGCTGACAGTGTCTTATAGATAAGGTATTTCAATTATAAATTCGCAAATTCTTCATGGCGGACGACTCACTAATGAGTGTCGGGTCTAAATCCCATGACTATTTTCTGTTCGAGAGACTGTGAATATGAATGCATGCCTTCTATTTATATGGACGACTACGCCAAATAATACGAATTATGAATATTAGTGGCGTACTGACAAGGTTTCATATGACCCCACTGACTGCATATTTCTAAAACCACCACAAGAACCAAAAGTAATCCTTGTGATGATTTGTATCCCAGCAACGCTTTCATTGTAGCTGTTCATGATGCCACTGGCATTGATCTTCGAATTAACCTCTGCCCGTTGCCCTGATCTGTCGAAAAGAATGTCTGAGTATACATAGAAAAATGACAGACCAACATATCGAAATCATATGAATCTGATTTTAACTCGGATGTAAACGTATATCATACTACTTACTTTGCCATATCTTTCTTCCAGGAAAAAGATGAATGATAATCGATCTTCACAGTTGAAAACATGCATACAGCATGCGGAATTTTACCGAGCGGAGAACATGAAATAAAAATAACTTGGGAGAGAAGTGCTTATAGCGTAACCACTATATCCCCAGGGTACCTTCTTTACAGTGTCGCCCCGTGGGGCTTCCGGGGATTGACCTGGGATGTCGTTGTGCACACAGCAGGTCATGGTAAGAATAGGCCTCAGCTCCTCAGACAACTTGTCGTAAGAGGCGACTAACTGAGGCACCCGTGGAGTTCCCGGGTGTGAAAAAGAATAGGATCCCATCCGTGTGGTTCCCGGGTGTGAAAATGAATAGGACCCAACGTCGTGATATGACTGAAATATAGTTGAAAGCGACGTTAAATCATATTCACTCACTCTTTGCATTGTCGCTATGGTTTGAAAGAAGAACATTTAGCAAATACATTGTGGCATTGTCATCCAAAGGATCTTGCAAATCATTACATACAATCAGAATGAAACTTTCAGGATGTCTTGTGAAGCTGATGACAGAGAAAAGAATGGCAATTACGGTCACCTCGTTTCTCCCCTTGATGTTGGCCAAATACCAACGAAAATGAAGCAATAAATGAGCCACTTGCCAGACTGATGCCTGTCCATTCGTGCTCATGTTCAGTAGGGGAGTATGCACACGCAAATTTCAGTGAAAAATTCTACAGGAACAGCATTTATTACACGACAAGAATTCGCCGAGGCATTATTCATTGTCAGCAAATTCAAGAGAGTGATTTGTCACCTACTCGAATTAAATTCCGATTGAAATTCCATGGCTACATGCGAAAACTTTGAAGATTTAACTATGTCATGGAAACCTGATTTCAATTGTTGATATTCTTTGTGAAGCAGATTGGTTCTAAGTAAACACAAAAGCATCGGTCCGTATCAATAAATCATTTGATATTTCCCGTCGATTTGACCCTTACTCATAGACTCAGCTTATTTCAGTGGGAATAAATAGTATCGGCGACGTTAAATATGAAAGGTAACTGGATTTTTTATTTAATTTCGCCGCAATCTTTCAACATGTAAACAATGGAAATAGAAAGAAAATTGGATTTAACCAGTGAAGTATAAATTGCGTTTATGCTTTGCTCAGATGGTTTATTGTAATTATAAGTAACGAGACATTTGCCAGTTGGTTTTTATTTTTATTTATTTATTGACTTTGACTTGATGCCTGGGTAGGTCGCACAGGTGCAACACCTATAGGACGCAGCCTCCCTATAACAAGTACAATAACAATACAATATAGAATTATACAATAAGTAAAGATATAAAGATATATAAATATGAAATCGCGTGTAGGCTTGAATATGAATGGTATGAATGAATCAGTGGCATCTGCCACTTTAATATGAGACGTGAATGGATTTTCTTGAGGAATTGAAGCTTCTCTCTTCCCGGGGAAATGAGATTGTAAAACATTACACAAGCTGGCGGTTGATTGCAAATCCTCGGTTCTGACACATGCGCCTGATTTACGAAATCCCACTGTATACAGAATGAAGTTCGTTTTCTACCCAATGAACTCGTCCCAATATCGATTCACTGGTAATGTAGAAAACAGCTGGCAAAGTCTCTCTACTCCGTGTCAGTGGCTATGACAAAATTTTCAACCGAGGGATAACAAGGCCTTATACAACGTTACTTAAAAGTTGTATGCACAGGGCTGATGCACAAAAATATATATCCATCAAATCATAAGTTGATTTTGAATTTGGTTGATAATATAGAGATTTTAAGTTCGAATGCGTTTATATCTGCGGATATGACGTTCCTCCCTCTCCCTTCACTAAAACCTACTATATTTTGCAACCGAATTGAAGTTCCGCCGTTCAACGTAACCAGCAAATGATTACAAATCTGGATTACAGTTTCTTTCGAGATGCAAACATACATAATATATTTTAGCAGAAAAGTCACGTCTCACTGAAATTGACGATGCAAGATGGAAACCATTGTGATAATAACACAGTATACATTGTTGTACAAAGTATTTTGTACAAAAGATCTGTGAAATTAATTTTCTAAACACTCAGAAGCGGATCATCGATCCCATGAAATGATTGGCTAACAACCACACAGAGCCCTGAACGAAAATTGTCCGAAGATAGGTCAATCACTGGATTCCGATAACAGAAAAATACAGCTTGTACATGTATGCATTAAGAGTTTTCCGACCGTGATGAGAACTCAGAATCATATGGTCCCTTGTTAACCCTTATACAAATTCCTAGGGGAGATTATTTGCTCAGAAGATTCTCGGTAAAGAACATTATCGCACTACAGAGAAATCTCTAAATCGGCGTCGATATTTCATTAGCCCTCAATATCACTAAATAAACATGCTTTTGAAATATCCTTCTGAACTAATATGAGAAGTCCCAAAGCTTTTGTAATTCATCGAGTCCACCCGGGTAATTTGGGTTCAATAATTCTACAAAAACGGTATGCAAGACGTCATGACCGGAACCGAGACGATACAGTTATGATGGTTCGCGTTTATGAAGCGTTTTCTTAGCTTGGTACAAGTGAACATGGTGAAGAGCGCATGATTAACTTGTCCCATATAATCCTCTTGAAACTTCATCCAGCGTTGACCGCTGATACGTAGAAGATGTTCTTTATCATGCAGTTTATGTGAAGAAATTATGCCAATTGAAAGTTTTAGATGGCGCTGTGAATGAAATAACGAACCCTCATAACACCCGAAACCCATTCGTGTTCCTTTGTGATGACTTCGGGTTCCAGGTTGTCAGAATACCAGCCTTTGGAGTCATATGATTTGTTATCAGATTATCAGACTACAGCCACCTTTGCATGTTATCCCTTAGTAGTGTACTTGTTATTTGTATACGGTTCACCCCTGTATATAGAAAGCGTCAAACCAAACATTCAATATTCAGCCCTCGTCCATAAAAGAATTTCCGCGTGAATAATCGAAAGACCTAATTCGTATAACCGTTAGCATCAATTCCAAATGTGCATGAAATAAGAATAACAAAAAAACAAGTTGGATACTTACAAGTGAGAAGTGGTCATCAGCTCTCATTGATGTCAGCAAGACATCATACAGTTCTTTACTTCAAATCCGAACACGAACATTACAAGCGTCTGGTCCGTCATTCATAATTCAGCCGTCGTCCATTAAAGAATATCCGCGTTCATAATCCAAAGACCTATTCCATATTCCATATAACAGCATTAGCACCAAATTCAAAAAGGCAATCATAGTATACATAAACATAGGCTAGTTTCCTGCAAGAGAGAAGCGGTCAACAGTGTTCCAAAAATATCAAATCCGTATCGCTGATCAGTATTCTTAATCCATATGATATTCGTTGTAAAGTCGTCATCTAGAGAATGATGTATCTCCGTAACGCTTTGATTGTGACTGTTCATATGAGCACCATGAGGATCTTGAAGTACATGGGTTCATACGGCCCCTAACCCCGGGTCAAGTGGAATTAGACACAAGTTACGAAACGTATCGCCATAGATCTTGCAGGCTACGCTCTCATTTTGCTATCAGCATGTGTTGCCGCGAGGTGTGGTGTGTCTGTATATTTGCATATTTGTTTTAATAAAGAGACTACAGACAAATGAGAAAGTTGCCTAACCCTTCGTTCATTCCTTAATTTAGTTTTTTTTTCGTGACAATTCCAGAAGAGCAAAGACAATGGTGGCAGTGTAAAAAGGATGTACTTTTGTATTCGTCTAGTAGCATTTGCTACTTCCTGCATATGACGTACACATATCTCGCCTATGAAAAAAGTGACGTTTTTCAATGAACGTGACAAGATAGTTTTGTTCATATCATGCATAATCTGGTTCAAGAAGGTTATATCACCAAACGCCTTTACTCAAATACCTGAACATTGGTGATAAATACCACACACCAATAGGAAATGTGTAATGCAGTGCTCTTTGGCGCTACGTTTCTTCTTTACGACTTCACAACGAATATCATATGGATTAAGTATACTGATCAGCGATACGGATTTGATATTTTTGGAACATCATAATGTCTTGCCGGTATCATTGAAAACTGCTGACCACTTTTTTTCTTGTAGAAAACTAGCCTATGTTAATAAAAAAAATACTATGATTGCTTTTTTAATTTGGTTCTAATGCTATTTTATGGACTATGGAATAGCTCTTTCAGTTATGGAAGCGGAGATTTTTTAATGGACGAATGCTGAATAATGAATGAGGGACAGACGCTTGTAATCGTAACTTGTGTCTAATTCCGCCTAACCCAGAGCTAGGTGCCGATTCAGCGTCATGTAATATACGATATTTACCATGTTAGATGAACAGTCCCAATCAAAGCGTGACTCTGACAAAATACAAGTGAGAAATGACTACATTGTAGTCAAAACCTGCGGCAGTGGCAATAATACAGTGAAAGGCATATCAGCGGAGATAGTGGTAAATGTAGAACAAGCGCCATCTGCCAGTGTTTTCATGCCAAGGGAAGTAATTTTCAACTTCTAACCCACAATTGTAGGAATTGCGTAATAGGTCTGATACAATATATGTATATTCACTTTCCCCGTTCAAAATCCAACGGTTTTGACTAGTCCGTGCCGTCTATTTTGAATTGACAGACGAAGTCACAATGATCGCTTTGGCAATGTCTTGGTACAAGTATCATGTATGCCAAGTTTCAAAACATTCGGTTCAGCTGTTGCTTTTTGCAAATAAAAAAAGCTTTCAAATATTTGGAAATCCAAATAAATTTCAAGGATTTAATCGTAGCGCGAAAATCGACGCGCTTCAGTCACCCTTCTCGCTTACTTTGCCGAGCAAACTGGAAAATTTATATTTCCTTAAGTTAATTTTCAATGAATTTAGTATCAGGTCCATCTCTTTGATCTGTGAAACTATGGAAAGGGGTTGAAGGCTTTACCCAACTGTCCAAGGGGCATAGTTACACTTTTCACTATTCAAATTGAGGCCTGTGACAGTATTGATATTTGATTAGAATAATTAATTAAGTTTCTGCATTTACGTGTGTTATCATCTGCAAACTGAATACCTTGACACTCTTTTCCATGCAGCAAGTCAATGGTTTGCTCCTTCTATATAAATGATTAACTATTTAATTCTTAGGAAATATCATCTCATGTTCGACCAAGCCTTTTTGAAGGTTGCTTATTTTATTAATTTCTTTTTTTAAAAATAAAATTCTGCAAATAAGAAACATTTCTAGTCAGTATCTATGGATATCTCCCTATACTCAATTCGCGAATATGTTTGTCACTAATTCATTCCGAAGGTGATTTATGTTCGAAATGTCAGGGCTAGTTCACTGAACAAGGTTTGTGTGCAAGAGAATTATGTCGAATTCTCGTTATTATCTTTTGGTACATCAATTATTGCATTCACGAAAACGGCTGCCAAGTTAAAGTCAATATGAAAGGCATCTAAGTATCAAACTCAAAAACTCCTCCGGGAAATAAGGCCCAAGCTTTTGACAACGAGGTCAAACAGATCGCTTTTATAGTCAGCATCTGCTAATATATGACGTAATTCCATTCGTAAAACTGATTGACAAAGTAACGTAAATTGTGAAGTGTAGAACCAGTAAATTCTAGCCGAAATGGGCTCTGACTTGAGAGAATGATATGAAATGCAATATGTTTCTGCCCATTATCTGCTGGTACACATAAGTATTGAATCCACGGGAGTGAATCTAAAGGGATTCTGATTGCCGAAGAGGACGAGAACATCAATACCAGCGAAGCGAGTCCCTGGCTTGCGAGAATGAGGATAGAGAGCGTGTTCCGAAAGAGGACCATTCAAAATAGCCATGTGCCAAAGTTCATACTTGTAACTATGATGTATTGTTCGCTCATAGGGTTGTCTAACTCATTAAATACAAAATAGTGATTTCTGTATAAAAACACCAGTTGCGCATAAAGTCAGTTTTGAGTATTATCAATGAGCCGGTTTCGCTAAGACAGTAAGTTCATCTCCAGTGATTGGAGGGTCATTGTTTCGATTCCCACAGAGGGTTAACTTATTCTTCCTTTCAAAACATATTTCCATATATGCGAATTGCTTGGGGGGATAAAGTTAAACATGATACCAAATTGTCATTTCTATAAGTTAAACATCTTTATTCGACGAAAGTTGGTGAGTTTGTCCCTAACTTCTGAAACGTAATTGTTGCGTTTGTTTTTATGATGCATGATCTATAATTTGATACCAAGTATTATTCAATGTTAATCATAATGACAATGCGTTGCTTATCTACTTCTTCACCAATTTGTGAATTATCTAGATTGGGTAGATAAAATGAGTTATAGATGTAGTTAACTTATTTTTCAACTTACTAAGGCAGTCGCCTATCACTGTATGCAAATTAGCCGAACCACTGACACGGTTGCGGCTCATCTTCCTTGGTATATAGTCAATTCAAGGATCTTAAAAATTATATACGTGTAATTACTGTTCAGTGAAAATGGTAATATCTGAAAACAATGACTGATGTGTCGATCGACAGCTTTTTTTTTAGCGTGTTGACGTAAGAGAATTGATGTCTGAATGGAATTCAACGAAGCAATAATTCATTCCACCAAATATAGTTGCAAATGAATTCAAATGTGCCTGAAGACAGGGTTGTCATGTGATATCGGAGGTTGAAAAGAAAAGTGTGGCAGAGATCACACTCTCTTAGCGCATGCGTATTTCAAAAAGTCACAAGAAGAACAAGAACAACAAGAACAACAACAACGCGAGCCTCTCGTAGACCTGCGTGCCGCAGGTAATTATCTAGAAAAGGAAAATTGGAAAATCATTTGAAAAAAATGAATACCGGTACTGGACTGTGATACGGATTTTTTGTTTTTTTTGTTTTTTGTGTGTGCCTTCTTGGATTTAGGCCCTTTTTGCCCTTATAAAAACGTTTTTCGAATAAGGACACCGGATTTTTCTTGAATAACGGCTAGCTACTGATTGTCGGATTTGTCGCTGGTGTATAGCAGAACAATATACTTACCAAGGTGTATATATCTCCTATACATGTGTAACCTGCGTCGCGTCCGCGTTGCCAAAAGCCTTTGCGAACGCATTTCGGTCCTTTCGTTCGACGCGCCATGCAGATATAAATTTCTATGTTTTCTACAACAACAAAAAACAATCGAAGACGTAAATTGAGACAAAAGCTCAGTCCGTAATTACTGTTAGTGTGTTTCCCCTTGACGTTGATTTATCAGCTACAAACGAGGAGCAACGAAACGAAATTGCAGATCACCCACCAGGCGAATTGTCCGTCAGTTTGCTCTCACAATTAACAGGAATGTTATTCGCGAACAAAGCTATAGCACGCATCACGTATTATCGGTCGTGTAAATTTCGTTCACCTGATAAATTGACAGGTTCACCAAGGCTCAAATATATCTGTTGACTGCTTATTAGATGTATTGACGTATTGAGCTCACATGGCCACTATAATGATGCCGTGGTTTCCGAAAACTAAACCCAGGCAAGAAAAATCCCGTGGCATGGCTGATGCATTTGCTTCACATTTAGACGGATACAAAATGCACCGATTGTAACAGTTGTGGGTTTGTCGAAGAGGACTCGGTCCATTGATAGTTTGGGTTGGTGACTATGTTTATTATATCTTTTTGGGATAAGATTAAGTATGGTGATTCACAAAATCGGAGGCGTGTGTATATTTTTCACGATATGAAGGCCCACAATCTATAATATATGAACGTCACAAAGGAAGTACCAGCCGCAAACGACGCCGTATCCTGATTTGTTCTTTCCTTGCAAAATCTATTAATCAACTTCACATACTGGGAGTTAGCCGACGATGAATTGTAGTCAACAGAACACCAAAAATAGTACTGATCCGTTGACCCCTTTATGCAACCTTTGCTAGAGAAGTCAATTGTTTTTTTGTTTTTTTAAATCTGCCTCTGTTGCGACGAATAAATGAAGGCCAGTGGTAGTTGTTTGGAGTATGGTATGTGTTCCGTTCAGCTACGAGTATGATATTAACTCAGGGTCTAATAAGGAGTTGCTTAGAGGGACTAATTGGGTGTCTGTGCACCGCTTTCTCAAAGCAGAGAAAAAGACCAAAAGTATGACGTCATTTGTACGAGCGCGCCTAACTAAAAATCGAAATGGGCTACCTCCGCCAATAGGTTTGACAGGTTGTGTAGCACCTGAATTAAAATACTTCTTGTCGAAATATGGAAGTCTAGACTTAATAAGGGAATCGACGAGATGCAATTACGTTAAAATTGCCACCAATGTAAATCTTTTAGTGGTGTAAATCCTTTATTAATGATCGTCTATCACCTCTGCCAAAGGTCAGGAACTGTACTTGATCGCTTAAAGTCTGGCAGGTCTTATTCACAGAATAAGGTCCTTCATGGATCAAGTATCAAGTCTCCATCCACTTTAATGTTGTTTTAATGGAAAGCATCACGGTGGTTTGAAAAAAAAGATACAGCGTTTATGGACTCCAAAATGTATATTATAACGGATGGCGTACCTGATATTAAGAGACAATCTATAAGACTCAACGTGAAGTCGCACTGAATCGTGCTAGATACACTCTCAGTTTATGTGAATTTATCACGAATGAAGTATTCCATTAAACGTAAAATAGAGATATTATGATTTATGACTAGATTTTTAATCAATCTTTATTACTTCGATGTCACTACTGCCAGATTCGACGAAATATTGCAGGAGAAGAGAATTGTTTGGTCATGTGTAATTTCTTTGAATATAAAAGGGAAAGAAAAAATGGTAAAAGTGGGTTACTGAGTCAACCGATAAAGAATTCAATAAAGAAAACCATATGTGCATTTATTCCAAGAGAAAAAAGGTCTAGATAGCCTCCAACTGATGAAATCATGAATTCACGATCACATCAAAACTCTATTGAAGATTTGACCGGGTTCTGGAAATTGGATGTAGTCATTGAAGTGTGAGTCGCCGATACTCTTTCTAGGGCGATTTGGTAATAAGCACATACAAGTGCATGTGTCAGTTCTTATAAAAAAAATCAGCTTGAATTTCCTTTTCACTTGATCTTTTTCATAATAATCGGGTTATTTCAACTGGGATATAAAGCATCCAGAACTTTGAATGTTAGACGTAAGTGGATTTCCCAAGATAATTGAGAGTTTATTCCTCACACCGCTTGATTTTTATTCATGCATAGAATTTTGAAAGTCCTACATCTTTAATCTCATATATACAGCTGACAATATTCGGCAACTGCCTTAATTCGCCATCGCGAACAAACATGTTTCATCTTCAGTGAATTCCATGCTGGCATCATCTATTTGACAATGTAGCTATTCTTTTCGAGAAATGCCTACAAAAGGACACGGAAAATGATTGGCAAAATGATATGGGTGATATATTGATAAAATGATATACTCTCGACAAATCCATTTGTATTAAATAACTTTGGTTAATGACAAAGATGTTACGTCAGGGAACATCCTGGTATCTTGCGTTCAACCAAAAGACTTCCAAGAATCAAAAATCATTTGTAAAGTTATATTAAACCCAACATTAAAAGGGTGGTGAAAAAATGATGCAGGCGTACTCACAAGAAGTCATATGACCCCAAAGACAGATATACTGACTGCATGTTTCTAAAAATATCACAAGATTCAAAAGTGATCCCTGTGATGATTTGTATCCCAGCCACGCTTTTATTGCAGCTGGTCATGTGGACATACTGAATGATATGATTACACGGCCCCTACCACCGGATTGAGCGGTATTAGATACAAATACTTCATAAAGATACCCTGTTACTCAGCTACGCTTTTTAACACGGGCTTATAACGTGACGAAAAATTGTGAAATATTCAGGCATGTACACCATCGTTTCCTAATAAATGATGGATGGCTATCATGCTAAAAAAAATCAATGTCTTTGCAATCGATGTCAGAGAAAACCGTCCACCCTGATCTCAGGCTGTAAAGTACAGATTCAACTATAATATCCCATGACAATCCTCAGTTTCCATTAAATCATTCGAGGATGCAAATCAATTGATTCCGAGGCAATTCTAAAAAATCCTTATCAGTAAAGATATTTTTCAAAGAGTGTTCCACTTACGGAGGATGTAGTGATTACATATCCCTCGAGTATAACATGCTTTCTGTTCAATTCAAATAATCTTTGCACTTCTTTGTCGTTTTTCGGCTCAAAGCAAACAGCGAATAATTGGAGTGATGGAAACACCAACAAGTCATCTGAACAGGGGAATATTCAATGAGGCATCTTGCAAATCAAATTTAATCAAACTTTATTTGATTTTTTTTCCAATCTACAAATAAGAAACACTCCTGAATGCTGAAAAAGCCAGTAGGAAGTTTCAGCCTTCTTTCTCCACTGACGCTCTCAAATTCGTCAAAATGAAGCTGCACATTCGACCAGTGTCTGCTGATTTATTGTCATAGTCGATATGGGATTATCTGTACACAAACCACAGCAAGCTCAATATATATATTCTTTTGATTTAAGATTGAACCAGTCTCTCTGTTTAGTACGGTGTATGCTAATATACTTGAACATCAGTTTCGTCGGCTTGTAGTGACCAATTCTGATCAGTAAAATGTTCCAATTCACCGTGACCTGAATTATAGAACTTTGATAAATCTTATTCTTATCATCCAAGTTATCGCTGAATGTTTGGTCGTTTAGAAAGAAACTAATACATATTAACATTTTTTGGACAAGCACAGATTCTATGGGTTTGTAAGGGTGCTCTCTGTGTCGGAGTCGACCAACAGGTAAAAACCACCCCGATGTGGAGTGCATGCGCTGAACTCAGAAAGTGTTACCTGAATACAGGTCTGGTGATGTCATAGCGCTATAAATATTCCGTGGTCCATATTAGGAGAAGTGCAATGTATGACCTCTTTAAAATTCAAATTTGATTGGCTATTAACAAGGAAATTAACATCAATACACCCACCACTTGCCATATTTGGAGATCACACGGGCAGATATCAAAGAAAATCCTAGCTGCACGGTGCTGGCGAGCTCCTATCTTGATTGGCTATATGACATCACGTACGTTTCCCGGTTTGAACAGTTTACTCTATTTAGTAAGTCAAGGTAAATGACGGAATGTTAGTGTAGTATTTAGC
>JAVTVY010015528.1:0-61028 GCA_036873755.1 Hanleya hanleyi
AACCACCCATAACTACCCATAACCATCCATGAGAGTTCATGTGTCGTATATTATATATATACACAGAGGTTACTTGACCAGTTTAATGCAAGTGTTTGCATCACGTTTCATCACACCACGTCACGCTATACAATATACATCTTGTGTTTTCTATGGCGAATAAAACCATACCTTTATTATGTTGAAACTTGAACATGGTGTTAACTTCATCTATGCAGTTTAAGTTCAACCTATCCTATCCTATGAGTTCAGATATCTCTCTATATCTGTGGTGTCAGAATCCTTGACGTTTTATCGAAGTATCGTACTGAGAAGTACCGAGATGTACCAAGAAGTACTGAGATGTCCGAGAAGTGTATAATTAACCGCTATCCTGACCGGTACATGTTCTGAGCATCACTATAGTGTATTTCAATTACATTATATGGTGGCCAGAGTGTGTGATCGTTACATTTTCTGGTGTCAGAAGTGAGATTCACCGTTAATGAGAATCGGAGAATCCAGAGAGACGAACTCATTGCCTAGCTTTGATTCACCATTTGATGTGGATGAATTTATTGAGACAAAACTAGAAGTCTGATATTGCTGACGTTATATGTATATACCCATCTTGGACAAGATGGAAGACGTGAATGTCAAAATGCTACGCCGAGGTAGACGTACTGCTGTAAGACGACACGAGAAAACCTTACTAGAAGACAATATGAGTGCTAGTGATGTAGATGCTACTGAGGAAGATGATTTAAATGGTGCGAAATTCATAGATATGGATACTCCATTAGAGGGGCCACCCGCAGATCACTCAGAAGACATTACTTCTAAGCATGATGGATATGCGTCTGCTGTAAGAAAAGAAGTTGCTGAAGCAGTAACCGAGGCTATGCGTGGGGTAATGAAAGACTTTACTGGGGCGCTGAGTAGTGTTATGGATGATGTCGTTCAGCAAGTTAAAGGGTTAACTGAACACAAGGGTACTAGAAGAGATCAAGCTTCTGATCCCCATCCTATCAGATCTACTCCGAGGGTTTTTGATCGTCATGACGATGGTAGTTCTGATGATGATTACAAGCGTCTAGTCCGTCATTCATAATCCAGCCGTCGTCCATTAGAGAATATCCGCGTCCATAATCCAAAGACCTATTCCATATTCCATATAACAGCATTAGCACCAAATTCAAAAAAACAATCATAGTATACATAAACATAGGCTTGTTTCCTGCAAGAGAGAAGCGGTCAACAGTTTTCAATGATGCCGGCAAGACATCATGATGGTCCAAAAATATCAAATCCGTATCGCTGATCAGTATTCTTAATCCATAATATTCGTTGTAAAGTCGTCATCTAAAGAATGATGTATCTGTCACGCTTTGATTGTGCCTGTTCATATGAGTACCATGAGGATCTTGAATTAGACACAAGTTACGAAACGTAGCGCCATAGATCTTGCACGCTACGTTCGTATTTCGCTATCAGCATGTGATATGTATCGCCAAATTTGAGAAACTTTGAGTGGAGGCGCTTGGTGGAATAGCCCTGTTTTATAAGTTTCTGCAACAATGTTTTGTGACGTTGATTAAAATCATCACATTTAACACAGGATCTAGCAAATGCTACTAAGCGAGATATGTATACGCCATATGCAGGTCCCAATGGAATATTACTATCCAGAAAGGGGTAGTTTACGATGTCGAAATTGTAATTATCTCTTTTGTCATAAAGTCGACGAGAGAGAATGCCCGCTTCATTTTTATAGAGATCGAGATCTAAATAAGATGTGCCTGTAGGGCTATCTGTAGTTTCCTTCAAATCCAGTGAAGGTGGATATATATCCTTCACTGCGTCATTTATATAGCGATTATCCACAGCGAGAAGATCGTCTATATAGCGTTTGGTGAATGAGAAGGAACGGGCTTTGAATAGGATCGGTTTTGGCGCCTGCATATAGTCATATTCACTTAAGAGAACAGATACAGGTCAGCCAACAGGGGTGCACAATTAGTACCCATTGGAATACCTATATGCTGCTGATATATTGTGTTGCCAAATTTCACATAGATATTTTTAATGAGAAATTCAAGCAACTCTATAAACAAAGAAACATCCCATGAATGATATCTCTTGTATGTAGTCGAGCTAAAGAATGCTTTATGGCTTCCAACATTAATATATCTGCGATCAGTTTTCTTGAACACAGATACTATTAATGAACTTATACGGTCAATAAGGTCCTGATGAGGGATTGTAGTATAGAGAGTCGAGAAATCCCATGTGGATACATGTCTGTACGGTATGGGGCCTTTAGCATCAAGTTCTTCCGTGAGACATTTTGAGTTTTCAATATCCACATACATTCAACCCCAGAGTTCTTAGAAATAGTGGCGCAATACCTTTCCCAAAATGCTTTTACCTCCTGAAGGGCCCTCGTCAATAGGGTTGAAAGAAGCTTGGTGGTGCAGCTTCTAGAACCAGCTATGAATCTAGCTTTGTATGGTGATTATGCATTTTGGGAGTCCAGTATATTTTTGGTATGTCGTTATGATTGGTTGGAAGACAAATACCTCTTTCCCTGAGAAGCTTTTTGTGATTGTTAAATAAATCTTCCAGAGTAAATGCAGTTTGGGAGTAAGTAGACGTATTTGATGAAGATATGTCTACACTCAATTCTTTAACCAGCACCTGGTAATAGTAATATTTACATATGAATATTATATTATTCGGAGCTTTGTCTGCTGGAACTATGACGAATTTACTCTGGAGATTTGCTGGAACTTCTTTCGAATTGAGGTTTCTCAGTACTTGTTTTGCTTGGGGAAGAGAACTTCTGTCAATATGGCGGATTGTTTCAACGACCTTGCTCTTGGTGAGGTCCAGCCAATCAGCGAGTACTGTAGGTTCAACTTTTTCTCGCTTAGACCAATCAATAACGTACTGTTCTAATGCAGACATGACTATCTTCTGGTCGGCCCTCAGATTTATTCTTCTTGGCTCTCTATATTTAGGTCCTTTCATCAGGAATAATTTCAGATCCTTATCACTCACCACATCAAGGTCACCAGTCACAATATGTTTGCATGGTGTATAGATAAAGTTCGACAATTCACAATCACAACTATAGCCTCCTGGCGTGTATAAGTTCCAGTCAAACTCCTTGACAGCATTGGAGTAATTGAATATTTTGGTGGCTATAGATTTGGTATACTTATATGAAATGCAAGGAGGTTCTGTGAACTTGAAATAGTTTGGTACAGCGTTGCGTACCTCTGGATCATTCAGGATTCGAGGTAAATTAATGATGTCCAGTCCTTTATCTAAGTAGTTGAGTTTCAAGAAAAGCCGATCTTGAGATGTTTCCATTATGTTCACTGGACGATACAACCGAAAATACGCTATATCTTGAAATACTAGGGGATGAATCTAGCCATTTAAGTGCGAGAAGTAGCACAAGGGCTCGAAGTGGACACCATTATGCCAAACTTCCTCCATTTACTGGGCCGGAAAGATGGGAAGTTTGGTATAATCGGTTTATTGATGTCGCTCGTCTAAGAAACTGGTCAACTAGGGAGAAATTAGATGAGTTACTCCCTAGATTACAGGGTAAAGCTGACGAATTTGTGTATGGTCAGTTGTCTAGAGATGTTAGAGCTGATTTTAGTCAGTTAGTAGACGAACTTGATCATAGATTCCGTAAAGTGGAAACTTCAAAGGCTTACGGTGCTAAATTTCGTAATCGTAATCAGAAGTCAGGTGAATCTGTTGAGGATTACGCCTCTGAGTTAAAACGGCTTTATGATAAAGCGCATTCGAATCGTGATCGAGAAACACGATGTGAGGACTTACTGAGACGGTTTCTTGACGGTCTTACCGATGAGAAGGCTCGATTCCAGGTGGAATACATTAAAGAACCGGAAACGATTGATGACGCTGTTGTTGAAGTTGTACGTTTTATGGAGGCTAAACATAGATGTTCTCAAGAGAGCAGTGGAAATAATCCAACAAGCCGTAAAACTGCCCGCAAGGTGAAATGCGGAGATGACGATTGCATGGATATACCTGATGACAGTGTACGGTCCAGTATACAGACTAGATCTAAGGGTGATAGATCTAAGGATGTCATGACGAAATCAAAATCTGACGATTCCCCGAAGGAAAATATGACGAAACCTGCTGATGTGAACAAATGCGTAACCGAGATACAAAAGTTCAGGCAAGAGATGAGCCAACTGATGGGATCTCTGGATCAACGTATGAGAAAATTGGAGAATTCCAGTGGTAGTGGACCAAGACGGAATTTTCCACGTCAAACCATGTCAAAACCCCTGAATGCGTCTGGTCATGGTACAGGGATGACTCGTAACCATGCAGCTTTCACTGGATGTTACCGATGTGGGGGTGACCATTTTATTCGCGACTGTATGTACCAGTTATCTGGTCAATTACAGGTTTCCGCGAAACCGTTCGTACCTAGAGCTCAGATGAATCGAAGATATGAGCCAGTTTCTGTAGTGCCTGGGCATACCACTGGTGAGAAGTATGTTTCACCAAACTGCCAGGGGCCGGTCCATTAGGCCGGGAGTCGGTCCCGCGAGATGAAGGCCTATCTGATGTGACATCTAAGAAAATGACGAATCCGTATGATCAAATCACTGGTCATGAGACATTGAGACGACAAAGGCCGAAGTCTGAAGGTGTTTATGTTAAGGGCACATTACAGGGTGTAAACGTGACATATACAGTAGACACTGGAGCGACGAAGACTATAGTTTCTGATGGTGTTTTCTCGAAAATACCACAGGACAGACGTCCCAAACTAAATGATACTGGGTCTAAAACGTTTGTTTGCGCAAACGGTAGAAGTCTTGATCATAAGGGTATGGGAATTTTCGAGATGTTTTTAGGGTCACTTCGATTAGACGAAGAACTCGCTGTTGCCAATATCGAAGATGACGTGCTATTGGGGACCGATATACTGCAAAAGCGGTCGGGTGGTGCGGCCGATCTTTTACTGAGTGAGGGATACATGATCTTGGATAACGTCGAAATTCCATTAGAGCAGATTCCTCCACCTAGGGTGAGGAAAGTGCGTGCTGCAGATCATTACATCATTCCGGGAATGAGTGAAGCTGTCATAGATGTCCTTATTGACAGAAGCGAGAATGATGATGATGGAGATATGGTTATAGAACCATTTCCCCATTTTGCTGAGAAGACCAATCTTGTTTTGTGCTCCAGTGTTGTTGACGTTGCTAATAATGTCACTGTCAAAGTGCGTTTGTTGAATCCTTTCTCCCTAGGCAAAGTCGGTAAATCAGGATACCAGTGTGGGGTATGCTGAGAGTGTATCGAATTCCGATATCCAAGTGCTAGTTGATATCGAAGATGAGATGGCCGGAGATGACCATAATTGTATTCGAAGACTTTCGATGTCCCGTGAATATGTAGTGTTGTTTTGGGTAAACACTCAAATCAATTAATTGGCAAGCAGTGAACTGTATTCTGAGTTAATTTCATACTGAGAAGTCTGTTATCTGATACAGGTATACAGGAGAACTGAAATTTACTCAGGTGTTGATTCCGCGGGAATTGTAACTGATCAAGATAACAGGTGAGCTATGATTCAGCTCAGTTAATATAAGTTGGAAAGGGCTTGAACAAAGTCTCCTTTCTTAATGAATTTTGTTCAGGTGTTAAGTACGGCGGGAATTGTGACTGGGCAATATACCAGGTGAGCTGTAACTCAGCTCAGCTGGTACAAGCTAGAAATGCCTTTAAAAGAAGACCCTGGCACTATAAGCAATCATATTTTGAGAAAGTAACCATTCTGACAGTTGAATAAGAATTTCTACGATCTAATTTTATTTTGAGAAAGTAACCATTCGGACAGTTGAGTAAGAATTTCTACGATCTAATTTTATTTAGATTGGATTCTTGAACATTGAAGCTAATTTGAAGCTTGTTTTGACATTCTGTGGTTTGGATGATTTGATTTCCTGGAGCGTGATTCCGGAATATAGTTGATGCCTGGTTGTGCTTTTTTGAACTTAATTTAACCTACTGTGATCGGACATATCTGGTGTTTTGCCCCATCAAGTTGTGGTTTACTTGATAGCAGTGGTTTCCTTTCGTAACTGTGGACTGTCTATCGACATAGATGTTTTAAGTGTGCCAGTTAATGGCAACTCGCCCTCAGCGCCAACGGAAAAATCTGAATTACCGAACATTACATTTATTCGGTTTACCATCCGCTATGGCAGAAAAAGCTGCCACAGAGAGCAATGAGCATGGCGGCGCGCGCCCAAAGGACACATTCCGAGAAGATCCAGTACTGCTACAGGGGAACCTGCTTGGTACAACGCAAGGGAATCGTAGCACTCCAGCGTATGAATATGAGCTCCCTCCATCTGAGTCGGACACTGATGACGATATGTTACACCTCCAGAAGATGTTGGAAGAAAACAAAAGAAAGGTAGCATCAGAAGCCAGGCGAATCAGGAAACAGGAGAAAGAGGCCAAAAAACAGATGTTGAAGCAAGAAATTCAGGAATCTGAGAATATCCTGCAGGAAATGAAAAGCAGAGGTAACATTTTATCTGATACTTCAACCAACCATAACAGTGCACATCAAGGGACTGTGATTAAGACGGGAAGTACCAAAAATATGACCCCCCAAGAACTTAAAAACTGTGACCTCAAGGACTTAAGAGCTATGTCAGCTTTAAATGAGAAGGTTGACAGACAAATGTCGAAGTTAGGTTTAAGGGACAATGACAATGACACTAGTACATGTAGTACTAGTAGTGACTCTTCGGGGTCATCAGACAGTAGGCATTCCATCAAACGCAAAAGAAAAAAGAAAAAATGTAAGTCTGGAATTGAGGCTAGGTCCTCTGATAAAGTCAGATTTCCCATGACATATGCGCATTCAATGCTGCAGTATGAATATATGGGTAAAAAAATTGGTTTTCGGGATTTAACTTTCCTGACATTAGTTGCAGGGGAACTAGAAATCATATCCAGTGGAAACATTTCGAAAATTGAAAGAAATGGTAGGCTTTCCTTTCTAAATAAAATAGTTTATTATCAAAGTATTTACGAATGGAGTGCCCTTTTAAATTGGTATGCAGCTTGGATCCGGCAAATAGAGCTCGGTCTAAAAACATGGAATGACGATCCAGCTAGATTAGAGATTCCTTTGCTAGCCAAGCACATAAAGAGGGAAGAGGGTGCTGGCACCTTCAGAAACAGGGATACTGGTACCTTAGCAAAATCCAAAGGCAAAGAGGACCAAATTTGGTTTTGCTCCCTATATCAAAGGAACAAGTGTCACGAGTCCGCACCCCACTCAGCAACTTTTAGGGGTCAAGTACGTCAAGTTGTACATATCTGCGCCACTTGCTGGCAAAAAGATAAAACTAAACGTGAACATTCTGAGAGTGCATCGGTATGTCCACATCATAAACGGGGGGACAGTAAATGACTAGCTGCCGTCTCGGACCTCGACCCATTGAGTGATATTTTTATACCTGGCTACCTAAAATCCTCCTTTGCAGCACAATGTCCTTCCCATAGTGTAAAGCCTGAAAGTCCTCTCAACGGTGACAATTTTGGTACCGACACCGGAATAGACGGGGGGTCTAGGGTAGGAAGGGAGGCGTCATTACCCCAACTCACAAATGATATTTCATCTTGTCATGCATTGGGTCATACAGACATTGTGAGGTCATCATTGCCTAACATGAAATCCTTTTGTCACAAAAATAGAGACATATTGATTGATGACATCCACTTAGACACACACAAGGTCCCCAAATCTAATAATAGCTGGATAATGGCGGCTATTACTGCACATAATGAGGTTGTACAATTATCTTGGATGTAGAATCCCAGTCATGTCCAAACTCAATATTCCATTTTGGAGAGAGGAATTAGAGGCATATAGTGATAAGAAAATTTGTGAATTATTGGAATTTGGTTTCCCTATTGGTCATGAGGGAGAGGTGTCGAGAGATTGTCCTAAGATTACTATCAACCACAATGGTGCGACAAACTTCCCTCAAGCCATTAACAAATACCTGAATACAGAGTTAGGTCACAAGGCCATTCTGGGCCCTTTGAAAGACAACCCTTTTAACACCAAAATAATGATCTCCCCCTTAAACAGTGTTCCAAAGGGGGAACATGACCGTAGGGTAATTTTGGACCTGAGCTTCCCCAGGGGCCATTCTGTCAATGACGGAATCTCCAAAGAGTTTTATTTAGATGAACGGATAGACATACTATCCTAGCATTGGCAACTTAGTGGAAATAATCAAAAAGAAGGGTCGGGGGTCGCTTATGTTCAAAAGGGATCTCAAACGGGCCTACAGACAAATCCCCATTGATCCGGGTGACGTTCACCTTCTGGGTTTCACATGGGAAGATCATTTATATTTCGATAGGGTTTTAGCTATGGGCTCCAGATCATCTGCTCAAATATGTCAGCGAGTCACATTCGCACATGTTTCAACGTCAAGGTTACGAACTCGTCAATTATATTGACGATCTAGCCAGTGCAGAATCACCGTGTGTCGCAGGAAAGGCTTTTGACAAACTGGGCGAGATACTTGAATTATGTGGCCTGGTGGAGGCTGTCGATAAAGCGTGGTCTCCAGCGACGGAGATGCCATTCCTAGGGATATTGTTCAACAGTGTTGCATTGACTCTGTCAATTGACAGTAAGAGGGTCAAGGACATCTTGAAATTGGTCAACTCCTGGCTGAATCGCCAAAAAGCTACGTTAAAGCAATTAAGATCATTATTGGGCAAGTTACACTTTGTTTCTACTTGTGTGCGACCAGGTAGGGTGTTCGTCTCCAGACTTCTTCAATGGCTGAAAACCTTTCGAAATGAATTAACACTGGTTGCCATTCCAGCTTACGTCAGGAAAGACCTAATCTGGTCGCATCTGTTTTTGCCAGTCTTCAATGGAGTTTCCATGATGGCTTGGGAAGAATGGTCTGAGCCTGACCAAATCTTTGCAACTGATGCATGTTTAACTGGATGTGGTGGAGTGTGTGGATCTGAATATTTTCATGGGGAATTCCCAGGATTCATCCAAAAGCTCAAGCTGGGGATAAATGAGCTCGAAATGTTAACGATAATTGTCAGTCTAAAACTCTGGGGAGGAAATTTTCGTGGGAAACGCATCGTCATAAATTGCGACAATCAAGTGTCAGTGATTGTATTGAACTCCGGTCGAAGTAAGAATGAATTTTTGCAGGCATGTTTACGCGAAATTTGTTGGCTGGCTTCTCAGGGAGAGTTTGAGATCAGAGCGACACATATAGCTGGGGTGGATAATAGACTCCCAGATTTATTGTCAAGATGGGCAATGAGTGATTTCTTCAAATCCCGCTTTCGGGAGTTAACAGTAGGTGGAAGTTGGAGCGATATCTCCTTGCAATCGAGTCTTTTCTCTTTCTCTCACAGTTGGTGATCCCTTTTCAGACTCTGAACTCCAAGGTTTGAGAAGAGAATCTAAAGTGACCTGAAAACATGCTTATGCCGAGGGAACAACCAAGAACATGAAGATTCAATGGAAAGCATATTTTTTATTTTGCAGTTATTTTGGAATTAACTCATTGCCTACTACAAATCAGATCCTCTGTTCATATGCTCAGTTCTTAAGCAGATCATTTAAGAGTACGGCAAGTATCAGAAACTATATCAGTGGTGTTAAAAAATTGCACTTGGTATTAGATATTGTGTTTCCAGAAGATAATTTTCTCCTAAATTTACAGCTCAAAGGTCTAGCAAGGTTGAACCCACATTGCCCAAAACAAGCTCTTCCGATGACACCACAAATATTAAGGGAATTCATACCTCTCTTAAAACCCCACGACCCACTGCAGTCTTCTCTCTGGTCTCTGTTCTTATTGGCATTCTTTTTAATGTGCAGAAAATCTAATTTGATTCCTAACAGCGAAGCCTCTTTTGATCCGATCAAGCAATTAACAAGGGGTAACATTATATCAGGTGAAGGGGGCTTACTGATCATCATCAAATGGTCAAAAACGATACAATATGGGGAAAGAGAATTGCGATTCTGGGTGGTAGCCATATCAAACTCGGTGTTGTGTCCACTGAAAGCTTATAAGAACATGCTGGAAAAGGTACCTACCACAGATGAGAATATGCCAGCCTTCTCTCGTATAGTTAGGAAAGGCATTACACGCCCTATTACATACCCTGTGGTGCAAAAGTTTCTGAAAATCTTAATTGCGAAAACTGGGCGTAATCCTGATCGCTACTCGACTCATAGTTTTCGACGTGGGGATGCATCGTGGGCATTTCAATCGCAGGTGCCAGGCGAGTTGATTAAACTAGCCGGAGCTTGGCAAAGCGATGCCTACCTCAAATATTTAGATTTCTCATTGGAAGATAGAACACGTGTCTCATGGCAGATGAGGAGCCTTATTCAGACTGAGGAGCTAGGCTAATAACAATTTCTTCTTATGTTACAGCACACCACCGGAAAGTGGCCATCATATCTGACTCAATTGCTAAATATGTGAATGAGATTTCGTGTACACAAGTACTGGCATTCCCAGGATGCACTGTTGCTCGCTTGCTTTACAAATTACAGTCCAGGCGAATAGCCTTAGATGGCTTAAGTCATGTGATCATTCACATGGGTACTAATGACTTAGAGCGTAGCAGCATACCTCAGATATTAAGAACATTTTCTGAATTGTTTGACTACATTCAGAGTCACTGGCCAGTCACCCTAGTGGTGTCTAGTATTCTCCCACGACCAACAGATTTCCCGTCGCGAGGCTTGGAGCTAATTAAGCTCAACGGAGAGTTAAATTTGTTATGTCAAGCAAGGCATCTTCAGTTCCTAAGGTCTTATAGGCCATTTCTTCATCAGGGGAAGCCTATATCTGCACTATTTTCGCCTAAAGATGGCCTGCACCTAAACCGCAAGGACACTAAATGCTTAAGAGCTTTTTTCATCGGGGTAATTCGTCATCTGTGGTAGGTTGGTCTGTTTTTCCTCTGGCAGTATGGTCTTACACAAGTGTTTAAGCTATACAGTGGGGCGACGGCCTTAGCACATTGGTGTCCTTTCATCTTGTGGGATCTGTACGTGTCAGAGGAAAGAAGACTTATCAGTTACAATTGTGGTCACTGGTTTATTTTTTGGAGGGCCTGCGGCTTGCCGGGTATGTTTATATGTAAAGATGTACGGTTTTGTCGAGATTATTTTTGTTATTGTTTGGGTCTCGTTCCCGCATCCGCGGAGCTCACATGATAATATGTAGTAACAGATATTATGATGAATTCATATTGTGAATAGTGCTTAATTATTAATTTCAAGCTTACGTCTGTTCACTATATTTCTTAATATTTTGGTTGTAACTATTTGCTGGTTATGTCACGTATAACTAATGTATGCTCAAATGTATTTATGTTTCTAAACTTTACATTTGAAATAAGATATGTAAATGATCAATCATTCTGATGTGTCTATCATGAAATGTAATTGATGGGGTGACTTGTATGGCTGATGGGTGACAATATTACTGTGTTCAATTATGTTCGATCGGTTATTTTCTCATCAGGCAATAAATGCATCTCATGTTAATGGTTGTATTTTGGTTGCTGTTTGACAATTGCAAAGCCTGAAGTAACCAGACAGATAACTAAGGGTATGACTACCGGCGATAATGAGAGAGCTGACTCATTCTGTATTCCACCCCATCTTACTGAGCTTTACAATGAGACAGTGAAGGGCCTGAAGTCGGACGAATCTGAGGTTATGGGAAAGATCTTGACCGAGTTTCAAGATGTGTTTTCAAAAGATGATACTGATTTGGGACTAACACATCTCACTGAGCATGTTATTGACACTGGAGATGCTAAACCGATTAAGCAGCCACCCAGACGACTGCCTCTAGCATTTGCGGGTGAAGATCGGAAAGCACTTGAGAAGTTAATGAAGCAAGGAAGTGTGAGACCTTCAACTTCCCCATGGGCTTCTCCGATAGTGCTAGTGAAGAAGAAATGTGGGTCAATCAGACCATGCGTTGATTATCGCCTGGTGAATTCGGTAACTCGTAAAGATGCGTTCCCCTTACCCCGTACTCAGGACTGTTTAGATGCTTTAGAAGGCTCGAGATGGTTTCCACTCTCGACCTCACTTCGGCATATAATCAGGTGCCAATACGAAAAGAAGACATTCCTAAGACCGCGGTCTGCACGAAATTTGGTCTGTTCGAGTACACGACCATGCCATTCGGGCTCTCAAATTCACCAGCTTGCTTCCAACGTGTCATGGAGTTAGCTCTCAGTGGTTTACAGTGGGTAAAATGTCTTATTTACCTTGATGATGTGGTGGTATATGGTCAATCTTTCCACGAGCACACAGAAAGATTGAAAGAAGTTCTTCAGAGAATACGTTGAAGCTAAAACCTGTGAAGTGCCACCTCTTGAAGAAAGAAGTAACATTTCTGGATCACGTCATTTCAGAACACGGCATTTTACCGAACCCCGATAATGTGTCGAAAATTCTGAATTGGCCTGTTCCTAAGAACGTGACAGAAGTACAAGCCATATTAGGGATGGGAAATTACTATAGACGTTTTGTGCGTAATTTCTCCCTAATGGTTCAACCTCTTACTGAGTTAACAAAGAAGAAACAGCCATTTAGATGGACGGAAGACTGTCAGAAGGCATTTGATGGAATCAAAGAAGCCTTGACGAGTCCGGATATTATGGCATATCCACAAGATGATAGTAAATTCATACTGGATACTCATGCCTGTGACGTGTCCATAGGGGCAGTTCTATCTCAGGTACAAGAGAAGAACGTGTCATGGCCTATGCGAGTCGTACACTGAATAAGGCTGAGAAGAACTATTGTGTTACTGACAGAGAGTTGCTTGCAGTAAAATACTTCACGGAGTATTTTAAGCACTATCTGTTGGGTCAGAGATTTTTGGTGAGAACAGACCATCAAGCATTGCGATTGTTGTTCAGTTTAAAGGAGCCAAAAAATCGGATTGCTCGATGGATAGAGACCCTTTCAGCATTCGATTTTGAAATTGAGTACCGGCCTGGTAAACGTCATGGGAATGCTGACGCGATGTCCCGATGCCCGAACCCAAGAGACTGTGAGTGCCTAGATTCGGAGCAGGACAGATCCCTGAAGTGTGGTCCATGTACGCGGTGCCAGAAGAGAGCCGTAGAGATGCAATCTTCATTAGTGGAAAAGACTAAGGCAGAAACTGTAGACGAAGTGAGGAGTGTTGCCACTGATGTTACAGTTCGTGTGTGGCCTTCAGTCTTTGTTCAGATGATTTGGGAAATTGAGGTATCTTTCCTAAACATGACGTTTCTAAGGTAAACAAAGTAGATGCGGAATACGAGACAAGATCCTTTTTCAGACGACTCCTGGGGTTAGTGTGGACACTCTCGTTTCGTGATGAAGTCAGTAGATACTTCGGCCTAAGCAGAGGGTGTAACACTCGAGACGTGTGTGGTAGAGTGGCCGAGACTCCATGAATACAAGGGTATGCCATGTCCACGTTACGCAAGAAGGAACTAGATGACCCAAATATAGGGCCTGTTTTGAGATGGTTCGAAACAGGAAGACGACCCTATGGATCTAAAGTTTGTGCGTCGAGTGCAGCCACTAGGCATTACTGGAATTGCTGGGATAATTTAGAAGTCAAAGACGGGGTCTTATTCCGGAGATTTGTCCGTAAAAATGTGAGTGGGTCACATTGGCAATTTCTAGTACCTTTGAGTTTGAGAGACCATGTATTGCGGCAGATGCATAACAGCATTCTTGCTGGGCATTTAGGTCGAAAGAAGACCAGAGAGAAAGCGCCGCAGAGGTTCTACTGGTGGGGTATCCTTGAAGACGTAAATAACTGGGTGAGCCGATGTGATTCGTGTGCAGCGAATAAGATACCTACCCATACCCCTAGAGCTCCTCTTGGAGACATGCGAGTCGGAGCACCGCTTGACAGACTTTCGTCAGATGTTCTCGGACCTTTCCCAAAGACGCCACGTGGGAATAGGTTTATACTGGTGGTGACTGATTACTTCACGAATTGGGTCGAGATTTCCCCATACCAGATCAGACTGCTGTTACTTGTGCGCAGAAGATTTTGGATGAAGTTATCAGCCGATACGGATGTCCACTAGATTTACATAGTGACCAGGGTTCTAATTATCGAAGTGTTTTGTTTGTCGAGCTTTGCCGTTTACTCGGAATACGGAAAACTCGGACATCTGCCCGACATCCACAGTGTAATGGGAAAGTTGAGCGTTTCAACCGAACCTTGGTGAGGATGATTCGTGCTTACCTGAGAGGCCAACAACGAGAGTGGGACCTTCATTTGGGATGCCTCGCTGCTGCGTACAGAGCGACTCCACATGAAAGTATCGGGCTGACCCCCAACTTGTTGATGCTAGACCGTGAAGTGAGACTTCCCGCAGAGGTGGTATTTGGCAGTGGTGATACTGATAATGGTGAGATCACGTCATATGGTGAGTACGTCGATCAGCT
The DNA here is from genome assembly GCA_036873755.1 of Hanleya hanleyi. Taxonomy (NCBI): domain Eukaryota; kingdom Metazoa; phylum Mollusca; class Polyplacophora; order Lepidopleurida; family Hanleyidae; genus Hanleya; species Hanleya hanleyi. The sequence continues at coordinate 14,555 of JAVTVY010015528.1, forward strand.
ACGAGACAAGATGCAGCATGCGCATGACCGTGCTCGTAAGCACTTGAAAGTTGCAATGAAGCGACAGAAGAAATCCTATGACGCTAAAGGGATGTTACACCAATATCAGCCTGGAGATTACGTGTGGTATCTCCACGAGATGCGAAAGAAGGGGCAGAGCGTTGAGCTCCAGAGTCCTTACGGAGGACCCTATATCGTGACGTTTCGAGTTAATGACCTCGATTACGTAATACAGTTTGATGCGAAGGGAACTAAGCGATTAGTTCACCATAATAAACTGAAGCCATACCGGGGTGATTTGAGGTATAAGTGGGCCCAGAAGGCTGTAGAGAAAGCCAAGAAGGATGGGTTACCGAAGTTGATTGACCCAGTTGATGGTGGTGATGAAGATGATTCAGATGACATGAATTAGACGTGACCTAATTCATGAATGTTGATTGATCCAGTAGATGGAGATGGATTAGACGATATGGATTAGACGTAACCTAATTCATGTATACTTTATAAGGAGTTGTGAAGATGAATTTTAGATGATATGAATTAGACGTAACCTAATTCATATAGGCTGAGATGAGCTAAGAAGTTTGCAGCCAAAGCCATGAAGGATCTACTGTGATAACGTGTCAACCTGGAAGAAGAAAACAAATGCATTTGAGATACATGTTATATTCATTGTGGTGAATATAAGTGTAAAAGCTAAACCATTATGGTGAAACATTTACATGATGCCACTTTTACTTGTTAATGCCGAGATAGAGACTACAATACATGCACCTGTAATCTGGGTCAATCTGAAATGTTATTTGGCAAGAACCTACTCCACACAGAATTCATTATAACGGTATTATTTTGACAGTAAATAAGTGATATACATGTACATCTATTTTTGCTGAAATGATAAGCGTAATGTAACTTTCTGCTGTTTTGAAGTTATAGATTTGTTGTTTTGTGGTGTATTGTCGCCGTGGAAGGCTGACAATTAAGCAGAGAGTGGTGAGATGACCAGCTTATGCTGTACTGTTTTGTTCTATTGGGAGTTATATTGAGATCGGTTCCAGTACAGAAGTATAACATGTAAATGTGTTATCGATGGCCTAATTTTCGTTTATGTCTGTAAAACGCTCACCTGATCAATTCAGAGTAATTTTAACAGCTGTTTTCTTGATGGATTGTATCAGTGTTTGGTACAGATCATTAGCATTTGCTGACAGGTGATGACATAATTCTTTTATGGAGTTATAGCTATTTTTATGCATCTTTGCCAACAAGTTCTGGCCGATGTCCGCCATGTTGTTTCATGATGACATATCTAGACAGATTCGTATCTTGCTATGACTATTTATTGTTGCTGTTCGTGATAACTAACGATCTGATTATTCTCAGAGGCATAATAGTTATTCATTCTCTTGGAATTATTGACTGTGAAATGTTTAATAAGCCGTAGAGTTAACTCTTATGGGTGGCTGTACAGTGTTTTTGGTAGTTGGGAAAGTTCCCGATAGGTGGAGTTGTACCGAATGACCGCACGAACGGGAGAGTATAAATAAGATGACAAGACGACTTGAGAGCAGACAGCCTTTGGCTCTCTCACTGATGACAGATTGCTCTAAGCTTTCTCACCGAGAAGACCTGCCAATAAGGTACAATATGGGTTCTTACACTGAGGATATGGCACTGAGTGACAAATAAAGAAGCCTTACCCCACCAAACTGATGTCCCATACATTTTAGAGATGAGCCATAAAAACCCATAACCCGTTACAAACCCGAAACCCGTAACACCCGTAAGAAACCCGTAAAGAGTTACGGGGTGTTATAGATGTATCTGTCCTATGATGACTATTAGAGATGAATAATCCTAACCCGTAATACCCGTAAGAAGTTACGGGGTGGTACGGATGTGTGCAACTGATGTTTTGAGTGCTCATAGATGAATAAACTCAGAACCCATAAAAACCCATAACAAGTCTATAACCCGTAATACCCGTAAGAAGTTACGGAGTATTACTCTGATGTTGTACCTGTGTTACAAGCTTACCTAGTGAGGAAGTATACCCATAACAAACCCGTAATACCCGTAAGCAGTTACGGGGTATTACAGAGATAAACCCATAACACCTGTATGCTGTTGCAGGTTATTTACACTGAAGTGGTGTTAATCTGAAGTGTATACAGAGATGATGACTGACCTGTAATCACCCATAACTACCCATAACCATCCATGAGAGTTCATGTGTCGTATATTATATGTATACACAGAGGTTACTTGACCAGTTCAATGCAAGTGTTTGCATCACGTTTCATCACACCACGTCACGCTATACAATATACATCTTGTGTTTTCTATGGCGAATAAACCATACCTTTATTATGTTGAAACTTGAACACGGTGTTAACTTCATCTATGCAGTTTAAGTTCAACCTATCCTATCCTATGAGTTCAGATATCTCTCTATATCTGTGGTGTCAGAATCCTTGACGTTATATCGAAGTATCGTACTGAGAAGTACCGAGATGTACCAAGAAGTACTGAGATGTCCGAGAAGTGTATAATTATCCGCTATCCTGACCGGTACATGTTCTGAGCATCACTATAGTGTATTTCAATTACATTATATGGTGGCCAGAGTGTGTGATCGTTACAATATGTATGGAACGTTGCTTCAGAAATTGCCAATTCTCACGGTTTCTGGGACACAAACATACCAGTTGAATACGATATTATGGTGTTCTATTTGGGCCAAGTTTGCGTCGCGTGGCGACTCCCAGAAACTCCCCACTCGCCACGCGCGGTGTACACTGGCGCGCGGCGACAGGCGACTTCTCCTATCTCTTAACATGTAAAAACTCGCCATTCGCCACGCGCCGACTTTGGCCCTATCTCCTAACCTGGAAAAAACTCCCCGCGCGCCACTCGCCGGACAAACCACGGCGCGCGGCGACGGGCGACTTTTGATTGTAGAGAAACTCGCCACTCGCCACGGGTCGTGGACCTCTCCGGCGCGCGCCGACTGGCGACTCTCTCCTATCTCTTAACCTGCAAAAACTCGCCAGTCGCCACGCGCTGTAAAACGCAGCAAGTTTTTACAAGTTAAGAGAGAAAATCGCCAGTCGCCGCGCGCCGGAGTGTCCACGACGCGTGGCGAGTGACGAGTTTCTGATATCGCCCGCAGTAAATATCTTTCATCAGGAGTTCCTATGAAAAGCGTGAGTTCAAGTTTCAGTGTCAATGCAGCTCCCTCACTTGTATGCTGTAGTATTGAGTCGGCGACGAAGGAATTAATGCATCACCGCTCAGTCATCACTGGTCGTTTTGGCCATGAATGGTGAAAACTAAACAAGTATTTCAAACTAGTTCATCCAAATTATATGTTTATACATTATTTGGTTCGGTCAAATTATGGTCTGTGGCGGTTAACAGATGAGAGCCATTAGCGTTAAAGATCAGACAAATACGGCGACATAGCGTGTTGTCTTGTGGCGTCCGTTCACTGTTGTAAGAAGCTACAGCTCAGAGTAGTGTAAAAATGAGTCTCTCACGCCGCAGGAGCAAGAGCAGAGGGTATAGGATACAAGTGACGTCTTCTGACCCCGTAAGCTTCCAACCTCGTGAACTTTTAACCCTCATTGTTCCCTTGAACTCGTGAACTATTAACCTCGTGAACTTTTAGCACCTTTGACAATTCGATCCCATTTGTCCTTTTTTTCTCATGAAATCTGAATCCCGTGCATTTTTAATACCATGTGAAAATCAATACATATTTTCCAGTCATCCATTGTTATTTAATTAACATATAATACTGATTTTTATAAGAGAAATATAGTCCACATACAGTCTCGCGATATTAAATACACCTTAATTCTACTCAACCTCGATCCTCCTTATGCCATGGGTAGGCAGCTATTCATTTGACCACGCTCGAAACATGTCTCCCTTAATCTTCGATAGAGTCGGATATGTACATCGTCCGCTAAACACCCTGTGAACACGGGAATCAATATGTAAGGTTTTAATATGCGACGGCACTTAACTTGCTCTCGCTCCAGTAAAATGGAATTTACTTCATCTTTACGTCCCATAACACGGACATTTAACCGGTATACTTGGTTTCAGACATAAAGTTCAATGATCTACCTTTGTTTAACAGACAGTAAGTAGGTCTTAGGATATCAAAATTATCCCTGAGGGGAATGAGTAGTTCTTGACAACAATTATTCTCGGTATCTAAACAGCTAACGGAAGTAATAACTCGATTGTGAATAACTCGACATTCGAAGATAAACTGCCGCGAATATAATTTGGTCGAAACACACCCACTCGAATTTGTTTGAACCGAAATGATAATATACGTAAAGCATTCTTATCCCTATACATTTGGTGCAAACTCAATCAAAAGAAATGGCGAAGCTGCTCATCTCAGAAACACAATGGAGATACTAAACACCAATAGATCGATTCAATGTGTTTCTGGATGAAATTTTATTCTATTTACTCTACGCAATCAATATATATACCAATCGTCTCATTCAAAATACCGGTTCAGCAAACGCGTCAGAAATGTACCACAGAATATACCTATACACTAATCCGTATAAAGGGGTCCTCTGGTAAAATCAAGTTTTTAACTTTTTTAATAATATATCTATTCGCACTTTTGATCGTCTAATATGAGTTAAAAACACAAAGTGTTTTATGCATTTTTGGGCTTCGGGCCATGTAAAATTAAAACTACATACTCATGGTAGTTTAAGCTATAATAAAACATAGCCCCAATTTTGGAAATATACCATAACTGTGCTCAACTATCGCCCATTTGTACAACACTTGCAGATCATATCTCTCGTGTGCAAATTGCTGCGAAAAATAGAAATCTTTTCTCGTCCATAACCTCTATAGTTGGAAAAGCTGCAAATCGATGAAAACCCACAAATCACTGTTTACCTGAACAATACATGATCACTAAAACGTAAGGACAGATAATTCCTTCATCCTGCTGTCTGTAAGATAATTTAACATCATCAGGACAAACACATCTTCACATATCAGGTTAAATACTAAACTACTAACGTTCCATCATTTCCCTTGATCTAATGTGGGATAAATACTCCAAACCGGAAATGCGCGAGAACATTCACATCCTGCGAGACTCGTTTCTTCGAGACGAATCTCATGAGTAAGTAGTAGCCATGCTCCCAAAAATTTGGGGGTGATTAGATGTGTATGATCTTCCGCCCAGTCACCATTAACTTTTTTTCATCAAATGACGGCGCTGAGCAGCCCAGATTAGTCTCTCTGTAATAGTACACGATTAAAACTAAAGTGTTGAAACTTACTCGTAAAGTGTTAAAATAACCCTTTAAGACAATGTATACAATAGCCAAGTCTGGGGACAACAATGTATCTAGACTTGTGCCTTTTCAGCGACACAAAAACCTAGACAATAGCTTCGTACATGAAGTATCGACCCACTTAACGAGTAAGTTTCAACACTTTAAGCGTGTACTAAAATACCCGCCGCATATGACATCTACTGAGTATGGAAGCCGGATGCGGCCAGTAGTATAGTCACCGCAAAAAATGCAACATTTTGCCGGGGGAGGTAACTCTTGCATCCGACAGGGGGCGCTTTTGCAGGTTAAAGTATAGGAAGCGGCCATTTACGGCCTTTGTCCTCTGGGCCGCAAGGTCGCTATAGTTCCGGCAACCTTTAACCTCGAATTCTTCCGCGGTGATGCGGTCTGATGCTGATGCGGTCGCGGAAAAAAGCTTCCGCGGAGAAAAAGTAATCCCCAGACTTCAAATACGCTGCATGGTCCGATTGGGTCGTATGAGATATCAATGTGAAGCATTCGTGAAGGGGCATCTGATGCGCTGGGTGTGGGGTTGAAATGTTGTCATTCTGCGCATGCGCGGTAGACCAAGGGCATGGAAATAGACGTGTTGGGACCGAGGTGGGCCCCTAGTGGACCGATGGAGTCGAGTAAGGTATCAATGTGAAGCCTATGTGAGAAGGCATCCGATGGGATGGGCGTGGAGTTGGAATATCGTCATTCTGCGCATGCGCAGCAGACCAAGGGTATGCAAATAGACGTTTGGGATCTAGGGGAGCCCCTAATGAGCCGATGGAGTCGTATGAGGTATCAATGTGAAGCTTATGTAAGGGATCCGCCTGGACTAGTGTCTCGGCCGTTGTCAACATTCTGCGCATGGGCAAACAGGGAATTGTGGGAAAAGGGTATGGAAATAGACGTTTTGGCATCTAGGGGAGCCCCTAATGTGCCGATGGAGTCGTATGAGATATCAGTGTGAAGCCTATGTGAGGGGGCATCCGCCTGGACTAGTGTCTCGGTCGTTGTCAACATTCTGCGCATGCGCAGACAGGGAATTGTGGGAAAAGGATATGGAAATAGAAGTTTTGGGGTTTGGGTGGGCCACTAGTGGTCCTATGGAGTCGTATGAGGTATCAATGTGAAGGATACGTGAGGGGGCATCCGCCTGTACTAGTGTGTCGTTCGTGTTCAACATTCTGCGCATGCGCAGACAGGGAATTGTGGGAAAAGGGTATGGAAATAGACGTTTTGTGGTCTAGGGGAGTCCCTAGTGGGCCGATGGGGTCGAGTGAGGTACCGTTGTGAAGGATACGTGAGGGAGCATCCGCCTGGACTAGTGTGTCGACCGTTGTCGACATTCTGCGCATGCGCAGACAGGGAATTGTGGGAAAAGTGCATTGGAAGGAATGTTTTGGGGTCTAGGTGGGCCAGTAATGGTCTGATTGAGTCGAGTGAGGTAGCAATGTGATGCCTACGTGAGAGCGCATCCGCCTGGGAGGATGGGTGTTAGGAATATCGTCATTCTGCACATGCGCAGGCAGGCCGTAGTATGGAAATAGACATTTTGAGGCCGATATGGGCCACTATGGGTCCGAATGTGTCTAGGGAAGTGTTATTTTGTAGCTCTCGGGGTGTAAACCACGACTTGAAGGGATGTCCACGTCACCTGTGACGTCAGTGGGAGCGACGTCACTGGGAGTGAGAGTAGTAGCGAAAGCTGGAGTTTCGGAGGTGCGATGGAGTGCATTTGGAGTAGATAACGACCTATTTTTCCATCCAACTACCTGGAAGAGTTACCTGTGAGTGTATGCGCGCGGGTCAGTGGGATCCGACTGGACTAATGTATCGTCCGTTTTCATCATTTTGCGCTTGCGCAGTCTGGCCGTAGTATAGAAAGCAGGCATTTTGGGGATTCGTGGAGGTTTGTTGAGTGGTTGACCATCCCTGGTCAAATGGACCATGTGGGGTATCAGTGTGAAGCTCTCGAATGGCTGTCACCCGTCAAGGCCCGTCGTTACGCCTTAACGCCTGTCTCAACGACTTAACGCCCTATCTTTACGCCTTAACGCCCTAGCATAACACCTTGACTCCATGATACAGACAGATGAGAGAACAACAACAACAAGGATGAGAGAACAACAGCAACAACAACAAGTTTTTTCATGTAGTTTATTTTCCCCTCCATCATAACATACCCACGCTGAGGGAGCCGCGTTGGGTAGGTTTACAATTCAAAAAATCTCTTGTCCAATCAGAGGCCACCATTTGGTCCTGTCATATTCGTTCTTGCCCGTTAGATGTATTCTCGGCTGTCCAATCAGAAGTCGCCATTTCGGAAAGTTCTATCTTCGGCCATGTTCGCTCTGATCCGTTTGTTCTAATCATCATCGGGCAGGTCAGGATACCGTTGAGGCATCATATCCTCAGATAGTTATTTGCGCATTCTGAGTATCTATCAGCGCATGGGTGAATGCATTCATCCGATGGGAAGATTCCGTAATTTGGTCATGAAAAACATGACATTGGTGTCCCTCTCCACTATCCACTTGATGTTGGGGCGCTGTTCATAGGCCCATCTCAAGACATCCAATTGGCTCACTTGGTCCAGCACGGGTTTAGTGACGTCCGGTTAATGATGGTAAACGGTTGGTCAAATACCCGGATGTTACTGCTCGGACTTGGTCTGTCTCCTTATGCTGCAGCACATAACCAAACGCCACTACCACACACCACAACTACACACCACCACCACACACCACCACCACCACAACCACCACCACCACCACCACCACACACCACCACTACCACCACCACCACCACATACCACCACCACCACCACCACCACCACACACCACCACCACCACCACCACCAGTGAGTAAGTCTCCCAGTTCCGGTCACGTGACAGTAAACATGGAAAACCCCGGATGTAAGATGAGGACCCGGATGTAAAACCACAGTACCTACGGAAGTGACCTTTGACCCTGCGCTACCTGGAAGTGACGTCATCGTACACAGGCGCACACACACATACCTGGTGTACCCTGTGCCCTGGTGTACCCTATGCCCTACGGGCTATAGGGTGCAGGGGGCACCATGTATGTGTGTGTGCGCCTGTGTACGATGACGTCACTTCCAAGTAGCGCAGGGTCAAAGGTCACTTCCGTAGGTACTGTGGTTTCACATCCGGGTCCTCATCTTACATCCGGGGTTTTCCATGTTTACTGTCACGTGGCCGGAACTGGAAGACTTACTTTCTCGTGGTGGTGGTGGTGGTGGTGGTGGTGGTGGAATGTGGTGGCGGTGATGGTTGTGGTGGTGGCGTTGGCGGGCGTCAACGCCCGGTGGTGGTGTGTGGTGTGTGGTGGTGGTGGTGGAGGTGATGGTGGTGGTGTTGTGGTGGTGGTGGTGGTGGTAGTGGTGGTGGTGTATGGTCGTGTGTGGTGGTGGTGGTGGTGTGTGGTGGCGGTGGTGTGTGGTGGTGGTGTGTAGTTGTGGTGTGTGGTAGTGGCGTTTAGCTATGTGCTGCAGCATAAGTAGATAGACCAAGTCCGATACTTTTACCCGAGCAGTAACATCCGGGTATTTGACCAATCGTTTACCATCATTAACCGGACGTCACTAGAGCCCGTGCTGGACCAAGTGGGCCAATTGGATGTCTTGGGATGGGCCTATGAACAGCGCCCCAACATCAAGTGGATAGTGGAGAGGGTCACCAATGTCATGTTTTTCGTGACCAAATTACGTAATCTTCCTATCGGATGAATGCATTCACCCATGCACTGATAGATACTCAGAATGCGCAAACAACTATCTGAGGATATGATGCCTCAACGGTATCCTGACCTGCCCGATGATTATTAGAACAAACGAATCAGAGCGAACATACATCTAACGGCCAAGAACGAATATGACAGGACCAAATGGTGGCCTCTGATTGGACAAGAGACTTCTTGAATTGTAAACCTACCCAACGCGGCTCCCTCAGCGTGGGTATGTTATGATGGAGGGGGAAATAAACTATATGAAAAAACTTGTTGTTGTTGCTGTTGTTCTCTCATCCTTGTTGTTGTTGTTCTCTCATCTGTCTGTATCATGGCGTCAAGGCGTTATGCTAGGGCGTTAAGGCGTAAAGATAGGGCGTTAAGTCGTTGAGACAGGCGTTAAGGCGTAACGACGGGCCTTGCCGGGTGACAGCTATTCGAGAGCTTCACACTGATACCCCACACGGTCCATTTGACCAGGGATGGTCAACCACTCAACAAACCTCCACGAATCCCCAAAATACCTGCTTTCTATACTACGGCCAGACTGCGCAAGCGCAAAATGATGAAAACGGACGATACATTAGTCCAGTCGGATGCCACTCACTCACTCACTCACTCACCGTCGTTAGTGCGTCCATGCGTTAAGACGGGCGTTGGGAACGCCTCACGGGCGTTGTGCACGCTTCACTCACTCACTTACTCACTCACTCACTCACTCACACTCACTCACTCACTCACTCACACACACGCGCGCATACACTCACACTCACAGGTAACTCTTCCAGGTAGTTGGATGGACAAATAGGCCGTTATCTACTCCAAATGCACTCCATCGCACCTCCGAAACTCCCGCTTTCGCTAATACTCTCACTGATGACGTCACCAGTGACGTCACAGGTGACGTGGACATCCCTTCAAGTCGTGGTCTACACCCCGAGAGCTACAAAATAACACTTCCCTAGACACATTCGGACCCATAGTGGCCCATATCGGCCTCAAAACGTCTATTTTCATACTACCGGCTGCCTCCGCATGCGCGGAATGACGATATTCCTAACACCCATCCTCCCTGGCGGATTCGCCCTCACGTAGGCATCACATTGATACCTCACTCGACTCAATCAGACCATTAGTGGCCCACCTAGACCTCAAAACATTCCTTCCAATGCACTTTCCTCACAATTCCCTGTCTGCGCATGCGCAGAATGTCGACAACGGTCGACACACTAGTCCAGGCGGATGCCCCCTCACGTATCCTTCACAACGGTACCTCACTCGACCCCATCGGCCCAATAGGGACTCCCCTCCTTCCCAAAACGTCTATTTCCATGCCCTTTTCCCACAATTCTCTGTCTGCGCATGCGCAGAATGTTGAGCACGAACGACACACTAGTCCAGGCGGATGCCCCCTCACGCATCCTTCACATTGGTACCTCATACGACTCCATAGGACCACTAGTGGCCCACCCAGACCCCAAAACGTCTATTTCCATATCCTTTTCCCACAATTCCCTGTCTGCGCATGCGCAGACTGTTGACAACGACCGAGACACTAGTCCAGGCGGATGCCCCCTCACAAAGGCTTCACACTGATACCTCATACGACTCCATCGGTCCATTAGGGGCTCCCCTAGATGCCAAAACGTCTATTTCCATACCCTTTTCCCAAAATTCCCTGTCTGCGCATGCGCAGAATGTTGAGCATGAACTACACACTAGTCCAGGCGGATGCCCCCTCACGTATCCTTCACATTGGTACCTCATACGACTCCATAGGACCACTAGTGGCCCACCCAGACCCCAAAACGTCTATTTCCATATCCTTTTCCCACAATTCCCTGTTTGCGCATGCGCAGAATGTTGACAACGACCGAGGCACTATTCCAGGCGGATGCCCCCTCACATAGTCTTCACATTGAAACCTCATACGACCCCATCGGCCCATGCCTATTCCCATGCCCTTTGTCTACCGCGCATGCGCAGAATGACAACATTTCAACCCCTCACCCAGTCCATCAGATGCCCCTTCACGAATGCTTCACATTGATGCCTCACTCGACCCAATCGGACCATGCAGCGTATTTGAAATCTGGGGACTACTTTTTCTCCGCGGAAGCTTTTTCCCGCGACGGCATCACCATCAGACCGCATCGCCGCGGAAAAATTCGAGGTCAAAGATTGCCGGAACTATAGCAGCCTTGCGGCCCAGAAGATAAAGGCCGTAAATGGCCGCTTCCTATACTTTAACCTGCAAAAGCGCCCCCTGTCGGATGCAAGAGTTACCTCCCCCGGCAAAATGTTCCCATTTTTGCGGTGACTATACTACTGCGGCCATTCATCGCTTCGCCACTTCAATTTGCTAAAAGTCGAAGTCGTAATGAAAGTCGAAGTCGATTTGGCGATTTCAGGAAGCGAAGCCGCGATATCGACTTCGACGTCAATTCGTATAGTCAAATCGCCGATTCGACTTCGTACGGGTTCTGTTTATAGCACACGGAGATCAATACTCGTCGCTTGTACCGCAGGCATTATTGATAGGAACAGTTGTGGTTAGCGAGAACGCAGTCTCTATTTTGTAACAGCAACCCATCTCTCTACGAGTATAAAGCTGATAACGCTCTAAATGAAATTCCTACTTTGTATAGTAACTACATTCTTTCTTTGAGAGCGCAACGATGAGAACGCTGTCACCACTGTCTCTGTTTTGTAACTGTAGGCAGTTTGAGGAGTCCACACCAAGCTTGAGCCTGCTCCAATGCAAGGGAGACTACCGCTGAACTGGAGAAAGGCTGATACAATGGAATAAACCCAGCCCTGATGAGAATACGATATACGTCACCTACAGTTAACGCCCCTGAATTGTGACAGATGACTCCTTGCTGGATCGACTTGTTTTTCAGGATGCCCACATTTCGCCAGCCGGTGAAACGGTGGTCAGCCGGTGGGGCTATTTTCGCAACACAGATGAGGTGGTGTTAGAAATTTGGATTTCTTTTACATTTCTTCGGAGATCATGGGTAATATTAATGGATATTCATTTATGGGAAATAACAGTCGTCAATTCAGTCGTTCGGTTACGTAGCAGAACACCTTGTACTTTAAGATATCGTACGAACACGGGGACCGATGCCGTTTTCGAGCGAAGTTTCGTTTTCAAGTTGTTCTTATCACTAATAACTGACACTAATCGGTATATATTATCATGCGTAATTATTCCCCATTCAATGCTCTTTGTATGTCATCCAAACTGCAATGGATTTAATTAGCGGAAGCATTGATATTAATTAAAAATTACACCATGTGCGTCTAAACAGGCTATACGGTGAACAGCACGAGCATGCTACGGTAACCAGCAAAGACTCGAGCTAGTGTGCTACGGTGATCAGCAAAGAAAATATTTCTGGAAAAGTAGCGAAAAAGTTTCAACGATGACTTCTGAGGACTTGTACCCACCAAAAGACATTTCTATTTTGAAATTTCAAGGAAATCTATCCAGAACCATAGAAAATCTCCGATACGTCGCATGTTATTTTCAAAGCGCAATGATTTTGGGCTTGCATTGTTGTAACATTGGGGCTGGCCTCTATGAAGTCATACTTTAACATGCAAAATTGTGACGGCATTTGTTTTGGTGAATTTGACCAAACTTTTGGTTGGATTTTCATAAAATTTCAGGATATAAATGCAAAAACAATGTTCAGATCTACGATTTGCAAAATTGCACTGCTCTGAGAAAAATCTGCTTCTATATATTGCCGAAAATCCCGTTCCCTCGTAATGTGAAACGGATAGTACGTTGTTCTGACAAGTTGGACGCAAGGAAAAATTCCTTCGGTTCATGTCCATTCCTCGTAGGGCTAGTCATCATTCTACCATTATACGGTATATTTTGGACAGGGAAATTTTCCAAAATGAATTGCCTTTTTCTTGCACGTTTTTAGTGTTTGTAGTTACATGGATATCATAAGAACACCATACGACCATCGGGAGATTTAACAATTGTGTTTAATATGAATTACATAACTCTTCGTCAGCATATTTGTGTCAACTACATTACGGACAGTTAGAAGACGAGCTGGTAAAGCCAACAGTGATAAGGTTAAGATTAACGATACCAGGTTGTATTGTCTGCAGCAAATATGAAGAAAGACGAGTGTTCTCACGGTTATGGTACAAAACGGTTATATCATCTCACATTGTATGTAAATCTAATGTCTGATCTACACCAAATCGACAATAAATCAAGCTGATGGATTTACCGGTATTTGACAAACAAGTTGTTTGACTGTATTGCAGACAGCTGGAGATTAAACTAATCATCCTAGAGTTCCGGTTCTTATTGAAAAGTTAAGTTTGTGAATTCGAAAAACTTAGTAACATAGCTGACAAAAAGTTAACGGTGTTGACAAAAAGTAACGTAGTTGACGACAATTGTGTCATCTCCGTTACCAAAATGTCAAACTCTGTTACCAAAATCTCAAGAAGACCTACGTTACCAAATAGTATACGTACCGGTATAGTTGACAGAAACGTAGTTAACAAATTTGTTATTGGAGGGCAATATTGTCTCGTTGTATGCAGGTTAGTTGCCATGTCGAGATCAACAGAGTTGAATCCTATCAGGTTCCTTCAATCAACCAAGGAATATATACTCCACTGATTTATGGGTGTGACATCGTAACGGTGCATGCTGTGAAGGTACGGCTCTTTGGAAACATTACTCGACATTTTCCTAATTTAAAATTCTGCTTACCTTACTTCATTTCACAAGTCAATGTTCGTTCCTAATTTGCTCACAAATACCCAAAATTAACAGATTATAATTCATACACATGTAGGTAGACAGCATGACTATTCTAAGGACAGACAAATAAGTCATAATAACGTCTTAAAATTACCATAAAGTTACTAAAATGGATCGTTTAATCATTATATGTAAATGTACAAAGAAATAACGCATCAAGCAAATATCATGAAAAGTTTTCCCGGCACATGCAATTAACTGTACCACGACAGAAAAATATATACCACAATGGTAGAATTACCCAGTCAGTAGTATATAAAGTGAAAATTGGGTATCATTTAGGGGCGATATCTCTGCTTGAACAATTCCTGTTTATCTCCCCTGATTCGCACATTTCTTCCCCTAAATAACACCCAATTCCCCCTTTTACTACGTATCAAATTGACGTCACTGTGACGTCGCATCCGGTCACGTGACATCCGGGTCACAGGCCACATCCGGGTCAAAAGGTCAAAGGTCACTTCCGGTCACGTGACGGCCCAGCGCGGGAGGGGTCGTAGCTGCCTTTACATCAATTTGCGATCCCTATGTCTACATCCCCTTTCCAAGGTCAATGCGACCCCAGATAAGCTTTCAAAGAGAGGCGTCTCCGTGCCCTTTCGGTACTTGGGGCATTTCCGTGAACCGGTTAACTACGGTATACATGTACAAAAGAACCAAAATCACACTGTTGTAGGAAATTTGTTAAAATGGCAAGTGGGGAACCCTTTGGACAAGAGCAGTCTGAGATCAGCACAATTAACTTCTGATTTGACAAGAGCAGACGATAATGCGGCCAATACACGGACATTGCTGTCTGGCTCGACTTTCTACAAGTGGTCATATATGTAATACAAATTTCTGCTTAATTGAATTTGTTAGATGTAATGAACGGGATAGTCTAGATAAATACATGAATTTCCCCTGATTTTAGGGTATGCAGTTACATGTACATGTAAAAGATTTACGCTCTATAATTAATGACCATATTTTTGTCAATCTACGATTGACTAATTCAGATGCACAAATCTGACAACTGACGTCGCTTTATGACTTCATCTCTCTCATGCATGAAACTTTAATAGCAGGATTTTAAAAGTTACATAATTTATGATTTATGGCAAAGTGGTGTGGAATTTAAACCTGATGAATACT
Source organism: Hanleya hanleyi (assembly GCA_036873755.1). Classification (NCBI taxonomy): domain Eukaryota; kingdom Metazoa; phylum Mollusca; class Polyplacophora; order Lepidopleurida; family Hanleyidae; genus Hanleya; species Hanleya hanleyi. Next base: position 29,588 of record JAVTVY010015528.1, read on the forward strand.
CTTACAGTTTGGAGTGAAGTACCAGGAACAAATGTGTGTTTTAATACGATCCAACATTGTATCGTTCTGTTCAGTTTGTCAAATTGATCATATGGCTCCGGGCTCCCGTTGCATGTATATTATTAATTGCTTTTTCGTTCACATCCAGGTACAATCGAATGAAAGAAACAATTTATCAGAATGAAAGTGTCTAAAAAATATAACATACTCGAATGGAAATTTAATATTGCGTGACAAAGACCCATTTATGTTTACAATGTAACTTGGCTTGCAGCTGATGTTCATATATTTTTATGGAAATTTCAAGTTTTGTTGAGACATTGGAAAAAATACATGTGCATACATTGTTCATGTATTCTGACTTGTCAACATCGTATTAACTGACAAAGTGACCTACATAATATAAAAGTGGCGTGATGTGAAACATACAATTCAAACTCATTTTTCGATTTCCATGTGGACCGGGTCCTTGTCCAGCAATTTCATATGAGTCACGAGATCGACATACTGCTGACGTAAAGCTCGTCGTAATCTGGGTACCAATGTGTTATGGGCTAAAATTGCGGCTTCCTTTTTCGAATACCCTTTGTGGTGAAACTTTTTTTTTGTGGCCTCCAACGTCTAGCCCATCTCGGCGTCCATACTTTCTTTGAACAAATACTTCCATAGCCTCGAGTTCACGTTGTGTTCATTCCTTTGTACGGGTTTGGGTTGGTCCTTCACAGTTGGCTTCATCGGGACTGATGGTATGAAGGGGACCCGCTGCATGAGGGTGGGTTGCTGCCGCTGGACGGGTGCTGCCAGGTGTGGACTCTGTGGATGATGTTGGGGTATATGACATTGTGGTGACCCCTCGCCGGGTAACAGGTGGGTCAAACAGTTTGCCGTACGGACGACTTGTCGCGCCTTGAAATGCCTGCATGAAATGGGCGATGTTCTTAGGATAAATTCGACTACCAAACACACGGATTTGTGATCTGTCCATGGGATTGGAGAACAACAAGTATTGGCAGTTCAAGGCTATATCTCTGGACGCCTTCTCTTGAGGAAAGAGATTCTGGGTCAAATAGATGACGGACAGATTCCGATGATGGGATCCTTTGGTGAATAGATGTTCGAATTGTCCTTGGCCGCACTCATCAGGTCAGCGAGTACGATTATATTGACCTGAGCGGAATCGAAGAAATACACTTGATCGATATCGTGAGGACTCCCTGGGACGAAGCTCACATTCTGTAATCTTGTAGTTTCGTAGGCGGACTGCCACTGCCTGTAGCACCAAACAACGCGTGTCGGAGCTGGGGTTGCCACACCTTCCTCTAAGAATTTCATCACCCAGGACGTCTTTCCACATCCCGTAGGGCCGCTCACCGTCATGGTATAGGGATGCTCTAACTCTCGTGTGTGACTTAGGTTTTGATCTTTCTTCGCGTTGAATTTGCGCGTTATCTGGACTCCGTTCCGTGAGACGGCTTCGCTCTATATGATTATTATGTATGAAAAGCAAATGTCTATGTAGATTAAATGGCGTGGAAAATGACTTCGAACACAAGTGACAACCATGGCTCCACGGGCACCCGGCGTATAATGAAGGTTTCACAGATGTATGTCGTGTTTATATGCAAGAGCTCGGACCTCGATGATGGGACATTTGGGGGCTAGGAGCTCGGAGCTCGGGTATGGGGCAGTTGGGTGTTTGAAGCTCGAAGCTCGGGGATGGGGCAGTCGGGAGCTTGGAGCTCGGGAGGAGCGCAGCCGTTCGGAGCGCGAGGATGGGATAGTTGAGAGTTCGGAGCTCGGGAATGGACAGTTGAGCGCTCGGAGCTCGTGTCGCTCGAAATGAAGGACGAACCCACATTAACTGGTTGAAGGAAATGCCCCAAGCGCCAAAAGGGCACGGAGACGCCTCTTGATGCTTTGAAACGGCGGATAAAGGCTTATTGACCATTATATTACCGGAGATGGCCGGACATCCCATTCTGACCAAGAATGGTCCCTCAGTCTCTCAAACACACCCCTACGCACCCCTGAAATTGCCGCTTTCGTTATCACTCGTATTGATGACGTCACCGATGACGTCACAGATGACATGGAAATCCCTCAAGTCGTGGTCTACACCACGAGAGCTTCAACATGACACCATACACTCCATCTTTGGATGAGATATTGACCTCAATCTCTCAAATATACCCCTGCGCACCTCACGAATGACCACTTTACTTACTACACCCCAACTGCGCATGCGCAGATTGGCGCGACTTCCAACAAAAACCATACCATTCGTCGTCTACATGGAGAGAACTACAAGATGACACCCGACACGGTCCATTCTGCATGAGCAGAATGATGAAACCGGACTAGAAACCAGTCCAATCCGACGCTACCTCAAGAAAACTTCAAAATAAGGCCTCATACGGTCCATTTGGATCACGGATGGTCCATCTCTACCCCAAACATCTTCAATTCACACCCCAAAATGCCCACTTTGGCTACTACTCCTACTGATGACGTCACCAATGACGTAACAGATGACGTGAACATCCCTCAATTCCTGGTCTACACCACGAGGGCTTCACGCTGACACCTCACACGACGCATTCGGACCAAGAATGGCACCTGCGGAATACCCCTTTACTTACCACACCCCAACTGCGCATGCGCAGATTGGCGCGACTTCCAATAAAAACACGCCAATCTGACTCTACCCCACGAAAGCTTCACTAGGATACCCCAACCGGGCCATTTGGATCAAACATGGTCCATCTCTACCCCAAATACCTTCCTTCACACCCCCAAAATTCCCACTTTGACTACTACTCCTACTGATGACGTCACCAATAACGTCACAGATGACGTGGTCATCCCTCAAGTCGTGGTCTATACCACGAAAGCTTCACTTTGAAGCATTCTGACCAAGAATGGTCCTTCAATCGCTCAAACACACCCCCCGTACACCAATACTACTCGTACTGATGACGTCACCATGACGTCACAGATGACATGGACATCCCTCAAGTCGTGGTCTACACCACGAGAGCTTCAAGATGACACCCCACACGGTCCATCAATCACTCAACAGACTCCCACGAACCCCCAAAATGCCTGCTTTCTATACTACGGCCAGACTGCGCATGCGCAGAATGATGAAAACGGACGACACACTATTCCAGGCGGATGGTCCCCCACGAGGGCTTCACAATACCTCCCACAACCCATTCGGACCACGAATGGTCCACCTCGACCCCAAAATGTCCCTTCCAATGCCCTTTTCCCACAATTCCCTGTCTGCGCATGCACAGAATGACGTCAGTTCCACCCCACACCCATCCAGTTGGACGCTCCCCCACGAGTGCTTCACGCTGACACCTCACACGATCCAATCGGACCACTATGGGTCCACCTACACCCCAAAACGTCCACCCCAGCGCTTTTGCCCAGTGCGCATGCGCACAGTAACTTTTCAAAAAAATTCAACGCATGACCTCGTACTGATGATGTCACCAATGACGTCACAGATGACATGGACATCCTTCAAGTCGTGGTCTACACCACGAGAGCTTCAAGATGACACCCCACACGGTCCATTTGGACCACGGATGGTCCCTCAATCACTCAACAGACCCCCACGAACCCCCAAAATGCCTGCTTTCTATACTACGGCCAGACTGCGCATGCGTAGAATGATGAAAACGGACGACACACTAGTCCAGTTGGATGGTCCCCCACGAGAGCTTCACACTGATACCACCCACGACCCATTCGGACCAGGGATGGTCCACCTCGACCCCAAAACGTCCCTCCCAATGCCCTTTTCCCACAATTCCCTGTCTGCGCATGCGCAGAATGACGTCAGTTCCACCCCACACCCATCCCCCACCCACACCCACCCAAAACCCAGTCTTGTGTGTTTTCTGTACAATAGGTTACGTGCATAAACAAGTGGCCATCAATGCCCACGGCATTTCCACTCCATACTGATCCAGTAGGAGCCACGAGTGCTACACATTGACACCTCCCACGGCCCACTTGGACCACTATGGGTCCATCTCGGCCCCAAAACGTCTATTCCCATACACTTTGTCTACTGTGCATGCGCAGATAGACGATATTCCCACCCCACAACCATCCAGTTGGACGCTCCCCCATGACATCCAACAAACACCTTACCATTCGTCGTCTACATGCAGAGAGCTACAAGATGACACACTACACGGCCAATTAGGTCCTTCATTCGCTCAAACACACCCCCATCACCACTGACGTCACAGGTGACGTGGACATCCCTCAAGACGTGGTCTATACCACGAAACTTCCCTTTGACACCGCACACGACGCATTTGGACCAAGAACGGTCCTTCAATCGCTCAAACACACCCCCAAGCACCCCCAAAACGCCCGCTTTCGTCACTACTCGTACTGATGACGTCACCAATGACGTCACAGATGACATGGACATCCTTCAAGTCGTGGTCTACACCACGAGAGCTTCAAGATGACACCCCACACGGTCCACTTGGACCACGGATGGTCCCTCAATCACTCAACAGACCCCCACGAACCCCCAAAATGCCTGCTTTCTATACTACGGCCAGACTGCGCATGCGTAGAATGATGAAAACGGACGACACACTAGTCCAGTCGGATGGTCCCCCACGAGAGCTTCACACTGATACCTCCCACGACCCATTCGGACCACGGATGATCCACTTCGACCCCAAAACGTCCCTTCCAATGCCCTCAGTTCCACCCCACACCCATCCAGTTGGACGCTCCACCTGGAGTGCTTCACGATGACACCTCACAAGACCCAATCGGACCAATATGGGTTCATCTAGACTCCAAAACGTCCACCCCAGCGCTTCTTGCCCAGTGCGCATGCACACAGTAACTTTTCAAAAACAATTCACCGCATGACCTCGAGACCCCTCCCGTCGTGTTCTACAGCTAACGACAGAAAAAAACAAGGGGCCACACCCTATAACGCAAATGTCCATGAGTGGGTTTCCCATTGGGACTAACATTGTCCACTGCGCCAGAAAGGACCTAGCATGTCTTATCCTGCACTGGGTCGTCACGTGACAGGAATTGACCTTTGAACTTTTGACCCGGATGTGACCTGTGACCCGAATGTCATGTGACATCATAGTGACGGCAATTTGATAAGTAGTAAAAGGGAAAATTGGGTCTTATTTAGGGACAGAAATGTGCGAATCAGGGGAGATAACCAGGAATTGTGCCAACAGAGTTATCGTCCCTAAACGGACCTCCAGCGGTCCTTTCTATACTACTCCAGTCATGAGAGGGTTTTTGGAGGGACAAAGCGAGAATCATGTATCCCAGGGGAAGCTCGTATAAATATTGCGGTTCAAACCCTGCTAAATCTGCTAAATCCAATTCAAGTTAATATTCCGGTTTTGGTAGCCAAGTTTACATGGCTTCGTTCGTTCCTACTAGGAACGAATGAAGCCATGTAAACTTGGCTACGGTTTTGGCCTCCCGTACAACACAATCTTCAATAAAAGCTTATATATTTTGAAGACTACTACTTGTAAACACATGCTGACCACCGTCTCATATATTTGCTGTCCACCGTCTCAGTATAACTTTCCTTTATACTGTTCACCGTAGCCTGAACAGACGCGCATGGTGTGGCTTGTTAATTAATATAGATGCTTACGCTAATTAAATCTATTGAAGATTGGGTGAAATACAAACAGCATTGAATGGGTAATAATTACACATGATAATATGTACCGATTAGTGTCAGTTATTACTGATAAAAACACCTTGAAAACGAAATTTTGCTCGAAAACAGGATATCGCTCCCCGTGTTCGTACGATATCTTTAAGTATAAGATGTTTTGGTACGTAACCAAACAATTGAAATGACGACTGTTATTTCTCATGAATGAATATCCATTAATATTGCCCATGACCTCCGAAGAAATGTGAAAGAAATCCAAATTTCTAACACCACCTAACCTGTGTTGCGAAAATAGCCCCACCGGCTGACCACCGTTTCACCGACTGGCGACGGTCGGATGTAGGGGGTGGAAATGAGCTAATAAAATAAGTAGAGCAGACAAGCTTCTTTCGAGTTCTCTCCCCTGTTGACCCTTCGAGTATTTTTCGGTTGCTGTCTGAAAAACAAACCGATCTTCAGCCAAAGTCACGGTCCGAGGTCAACAATTAGTGAACACTTTCATGACCGTCAAGAACATGACCTTAACTTTGACTTTGACTTCCAGGAGCGTCTCTATATAACTGCAAAGTTTGGTGATCAACTCTTGAACGGCTGATGGTATCAGTCTCAAAATAAGATCACGTGACGTACATGGCGTCACAAGGTCACTGCTTGTGTCAGATCTCAGCCTTAACCTTGAACTTTGAAACGGCAAGCATCCAAATATCGAAAGTTCGGCTTCGATTTCTTGAAAAAAGAACACGCCAACAGAATTGACTTTCTCTTGGTGCTAATTAGGGGACTGTTACCAGCAAGTTCTGAGCTGACCTACTTTTGATGAAAATTTCTGGAGATTCTGTCTTGGGCTGTGCCCATCTTAATATTTTCATCTTGGGCGGGGGTGCAAGAGTTCAATGCGCGTCGCAGTCCTAATGCTACCCTACTTCGTAGGTCCTGTGACGTTAGTCACACGGCCATGTGTGAAGAGAGTAAAAACGTAAAACTTATGAAAACAACATGGCCATAAAAGATACCTCGAGGGTAGGTACCCACATACCAAATTTGAAAGAATCCGTTCAGGTCCAATAGTTGCTGTCCGGAAATGCAACTTTACCTAGGCCCACAGGTGGCCCCATGCAGGTATAGACAGATAGGCATAAAACATTATCCCAACCGAAATCTCGATGCGAGATCCCTTGACATTGGAAATAGAAAATGTTAACTTGGCCTACAGGTGGCGCCACCTGTGAGCAGCAGATCGACATGAAAAAAAAACAATCCAAGGCGAAACTTTCAGTCAAGGTACCCATATACCAAGCTTGGAAAGAATCCATTCAAGCTTTAAAAAGTTATTGTCCAGAAACATAATTATAAATTTGCCCCCAGGTTGCGCCACATATATATGGATCGACATGAAAAAAAACAATGCCAAGTGAGATACTGAGGTGAGGTACTTACACACCAAATTTGGAATGTATCGGTCCAGGTTTTCAAAAGTTATTGTCTGGAAACACTTTTAACTTGGCTTTCAGATGGCGCCATCTGTACACAAATCAACACGAAAAACAATTTCAAGTCAGATCTTGAGGCAAGGTACCTATACACCACATTTTGAAAGAAACATTCAAATGCAATTTTAACTTGACCCCCAGGTGGTGCCACCTAGATGCGGATTGGCACGAAAAACAATTCCAAGCAAGATTTATAGACAAGGGACCCACTTTCCAAATACAAAAACATGGATCTGTGCCTAATAAATCGAGAGCTTTTGGGGTTGCAATTCATCGAAGGGTGGCAGAATTATACCAATATTGCAGACTACACACAAATTTTCAAAATTTCAACATATATTGGATATATATGTTCAAACACGATATATGAGGATAGGGTCGGCGCCCTGGAGGTGGGGGCATGCTCTCGAGTGGCAGGTGAGCTGAGCATGAGTGAGTAGTAGCGTTTCATGTTGTTCAGCCTTGTTCCAGTCATATCACGAAGGTGCCTACATGCGCCAGAACACGAGTTGTAATTAATATAGTGACACAAATGGTTCGTGTAAAAGCCTTACGGTAAATCATAACATGTGAAATACAATTATTTGATAGCAAAATTGAAGGAAATGTTGTGCTTCATTTAAGACGACACGAAATTCAAAACTAACATGGGTTCGGTACCGCGGGGATTCCTCCGCCAGTTATTTCATATTATACTTCAATCTCATCAAAACCAGATCTTTAAAAAACCGCTCCCCCTCTGTCTTGTCGCTGATTAAGATCTCATCTGAGTGCTGACCAATCCCATAGCTTCTCCGCCTTGGCGTGTATTTTTGAAACGTCAAGCTCAGACCACAGCTGATTCGAGGGAGATCGGTTGATCTCGCGATTTTATGCACAGAACAATGTCTCTTCTAATTGATCGATATATCTAAATTTTATTTATATTAATCGAACATCATCATTGTTCATAGAGAATAACATACTCATCTGACGAAACGAGCTAAAATTTATGAGATCAGTTTTATTTTCCATATCGTACGCCTGTCGCCCTCAATCCGCAACATGAGGCGGGCCTAAACTGCAAGCTCAGACCACAGTTGCGGCGGGTGAGTTAGGTTGGCCTAGTGATTTATGTCTCGTTACAGATATATCTAAATTCTATTTATGTTAATCGAACATCATCGTTTCTATAGTAATATATTGATGTGACGAAACAAGCTAAAATATCTGAGAAAATGAGTTTTAATTTCCTTATCGTAGGCCTGTCGCCCCCACTTCGCAACATGAGGTATTGTATGTACGTGATCTAAATCTGTCGCTAGCTAGGTCTCAGAACACGGAAATCCCTGTGTTAGACTCAGGTTTTATTTTCAGGTCTGGTTTTAATCAGATTGAGTATACTTCTCAAAATAAATGAAATATGGTTCGTGCAAAAGCTTTATGATAAATCGTAGGATGTGGAACTCAATTATTTGATAGAAAATTGAAGGAAATGGGGTCCTTCATTCAAGGCGACACGAAATTAAAAACTAAACGGTTCGGTACTGCGAGGATTCCCCCGCCAGTTATTTCATGTTATGCTTCTGAAATAAAATATGGTTCATGCAAATGCTTTAGGGTAAAACATATGATGGGCAATTATTTGATAGCAAATATTGAAGGGAATGGTGTCCTACATTTAAGGCGACACGCAATTCAAAACTAACAAGAGTTCAGTGCTGCGGGGATTCCCCCGCCAGTTATTTTGTATTACACTTCGACTTATTAGTAATTACTATAAAGGAATATATTGTAGGTGATTCGGCATGTGTGTGTATAGACAATGTACACCGCATCTCATACCTTATGTTAGTATCAAATGAGGCTGAGAAACTGTAACATTTGGTGTCCCAGGAGTGGGGACGTCCTCCCGAGGGTAGTGCATAGGTTGAATAAGTGTAGCATCATATAATCTCCCGGAATATATGAGAATTGGGGGGGATAGCTCAGGAGACAGCATGGGGCCGAGCAGCTGTGGACAGGAACAATTTTCTAAGTCCAAAACAATTGTCTTGGACAAGGACAGGGACAAAAACAGGGACATGGTCGTCTACAATGTTGATTTAGATCCCTATATCAAGCTTTCAGCAGATAAAGCTATGTTCTCGATAAAATCAGCTTAATTTTCCAAAGAACTATTGGCCGGAAATTGAATTTTAACTTTGCTCCTAGGTGTCGCCACCTATAGGTGGATCAGCTTCAAAAACATCACATGTTCTTGCTACCTGTACCTCCTACCTAGATTTGGCACTGAGATAAATTAATGTATCTATGTCAGTAGTATAGAAAGGTGATTTAAAGTCATATTGACCTACTTATTTGTTCCCCCGGGTAAAATTTAAGGGGGTGGTCACGTGGCGACCACGTGATCAAGGCATGTACAGACTAGTTCTGGGCTGGGGATTGTCACGTGGCTATCACGTGATCAAGCCATGTTCTGGGCTGTGCAGTTCTGCAATGCATGTAATGACCTTTAACCTACATCCGGGTCCTTGACACCTGCGCGTCCATCCGGGTACTTCACGTCCGCGCCCTCCACCCGGGTCCTTTTACATCCGGGTACTTCACGTCCGCGCGTGCATCCGGGTACTTCACGGCCGCGCCCTCCATCCGGATCCTTTTACATCCGCGCCTACATCCGGGTCCTTTTACATCCGGGTGCGCCTACATCCGGGACCTTTTCAACATCCGGGTCCTCTTCAACGTCTGGGTTGTTACATCCGGGTACTTCTATGTAGGTGTATAAACGTGACATGGTCTATAAAACACGTCTCTCTGCGCCTCACACCTTCATTTCTACGGTCGCAGAGCCATGACGGAGAGCCAGCCCTATGCCTCTCGCATTTTACAGCATGCCACCGTGGTTAATTCACTCACGGGTTACCGAGCAGTGGTTCGGTCCATGTTTGCAGATGACGACGACAACGAGGGGCGACGCCAGATCCTGAAAGAGTTCAGAGAAGCGGTCCTTGACAGAGTGCACTCGAAGGAGAAGTGTGCTATCACTCACCACTGCTGGACTATGACAGCCATTCTTGATGTTCGGGCTATGGACCACCAGCGCTCACGCCGGAACCAGCGACAGCTGGTTGACCTAGTAATGGTCTGTACCCTATTGACCCTGACGCTGTGGCATTGACAGTGGGACCTCACCATAAATACGAGAGACAGTCACAGTGTGCGTCATTCACCCTTCGTCATTGGGTCAACCATGTCACCAAGAGACCTGTCCATAAATACGAGAGACAGTCAGAGTGTGTGTCATTCACCGTTCGTCATTGGGGCAACCATGTCACCAGTCCTACGAGCCGTTCTTCCCCTTACACCCCAGGTGGGGTTACACGTCTATGAAGATAAAGTCACCCTCGTTGAAGACCGGGATGTCTGTGGGTCGGGTCCGGAGTCCACATCGACTACGGTTACCCTACACCGTGATGGCTGGACCAAATTTAAACAGGTGTTGAGCGGTGAGCTCGACGGAAACCTCATCCACATCGAGGACGCCAACTACGTACATCGTGGACCCTTCTTTGCACGTCTGGGGCGTTACCACGATCCTACGCAAAGCTTCACACTAGACCCCGATCTTTGGACGGACTTGGAGAAAGTGGTGCCTATTGTGGACCAGCTGTTTACACCGGACGAGCGGTCATCAGACGAGTTGGAGCGGGCTCGTGCCCTGAGCGAAGCGGCGGCTGAACCCAATGAACAAATGTCTATCAATGAAGCGGAGCCAGACGATGAGGCTATAGACTATCCGGCTAGACTCAAGCAACCTAGGATATATACAACGGTGGTAGAAACTTCGACCTCGTTATAAATAAGCGATATCTCTGGGTTCATCATCATTTTGTCACCATGAAGCGCTGGGAGAAGGTGTTGAATAACTTATACTACAGTTCCGACAGTCCGGCTGCGTATAGTGCGTTGTCGGCTCTCTATCGAGCGGCCAAACCCCAGGGGATACAACGTGCCCAAGTCCGAGATTGGTTAAAACAACAAGACACCTATACCTTACATCGAGCTGCCCGTCGCCATTTTCTACGGAACCGGGTAATCGTGGGAGGACTAGATGCCCAATGGCAAGCGGATTTGGTCGATATGAGCGCCTTTGCCAAACACAACGATGGGAATCGGTATATCTTGACATGCATCGATATCCTGTCAAAGTATGCGTGGGTGGTACCCATCCGGACGAAAACGGGGGCGAATCTCATAGCGGCGTTCAAGGACATCTTCAAAACTGGGCGCAAACCCTTGTATTTGCAAACCGACGAAGGCACAGAATTCCTCAACCGACCGTTCCAAGCCTTTCTCAAGAAACAGAAGGTCTTCTTCTTTCACACCTACAACGAGACCAAGGCTTCCGTGGTGGAAAGGTTCAACAGGACATTCAAAGAATACAAGACGGTACATCGATGTTCTCCCGAAACTTGTGAGTGGTTACAGTCGAGCCTATCACCGGAGTATACAGAGAGCCCCCATTATCGTCACCCAACGCAATGAAGCCCAAGTCCGGCGTGTCTTGTACCCCATACAATCGCAACGAGCACCGAAGGAGGTGTTCAAGGTTGGGGATCCTGGACGGATCAGTAAAGTGAAGGGCAAGTTCGAGAATAGTTACTTGCCCAACTGGAGCGATGAGCACTTCCTGATTAAAGGGCGCCTACTCCGTCAACAGCGAGTCTATGAACTGGAAGATCTACAAGGAGAAACACTGCAAGGCACGTTTTACGAGGCGGAATTACAGCCTGTCGTAAAAACAAAGCAAAACTACTACACGGTGGAGCAGATTTTGAAACAGAACGTCGACGTGGCAAACTGTTTAATTTCGTCAAATGGCAAGGCTGGCCCAGTTCGTTCAATTCCTGGGTCGCGGCCAACCAGGTGAAACGACTATAAAACCAGACACCACCGCCATCATCCTTCATTCCACGTTCGACCATGAAGACGGTGCACCTGCCTCTGAACACAACGTCTCCCAAAACGCGCAAAGCGCAAGTGGGCTTCGTGGTGATATTGCTAACCCTGCTGAGTGTGTTGTACGGAGGTGTGTTTTACGACGTAGCCTATCTCAGCACTCTACGCAAACAACCTAGAACTCCAGCCGCCAGTAAAACCAGTCTACAGATAGCACCAGGCAACCCCGTATCGAGCCCAGTCATCACCACACCCCGTGTACAGTTGAGATCAACACCTACATCGAGCTCCACACCAAGTATACAGTCAACACCGAGCTCCACACCGAGCTCCACACCAAGTACAGCCACTACGTCTGAAAACCCACCGGATCTCATCCCTCACAGCGAACAGACAACGGCGACCGACGTTGTACACACCACCTCAGTTCACTCGTACCAAATTTACAAGAGCGGGTTACCACGACAGCGGATACACCTCCAACCATGGACCCCCGGTGGCAATCTCTTCAGTAAAAACAAAGAACATCGGAACATCAACTTAAATGCCCACTACCTGGTAGTCTTCAAAACCCCGAGAGATACCACTCAACTGCTGCACCTGGCGAGACAGATGTACCCTGGACGCACTGCGTTTGCGTTGGAAGCCTTTAAAGATGCGACAACCCCTCAGCACGGGTATATGCTCTTCGACCTCAAGCAAGCCACTCCCGACCACCTTCGACTACGGACCGGAATCTTTACATGCAAAAATAATGTAAACACACCCACAGTGGCTCCCTCAGCTGGGGTCGGTATGTTTGATGTTGGGGATAATAAAAGAATTAATACCACATCATGGTTGATTTTTGTCTTTGTTCTCTGAGGTAGATGAAAAGGGCAGGGTTGTGGGTTCTAGCATTAGTTATACATGATGTCTGCGCGAGTATGGAAGCACGCCCCGACGCTCCGTGTATTGAAGACGGCCCCACCCGAGTTGGTTCGAACCATTGTACGTGGCGCAGACCCTGCTCTCGTGTGCTGTCTGTGTGAGATTGAACTCAATATCTTAAAAGGCAACGCACCACTGACTCCGGCTCAGGAGGCGAAGTTGCCCAAGCATAAGACAGGTCTGCGAACCCTAGTCCAGAAGCGAGTCTCTCAAACACAAAAGAAAAAGGTGTTACAGAAAGGCGGCTTTCTCGGGGCCATTTTAGCACCGTTGGCCGCTTCCGTGTTGGGTCCAGTATTGGGTGGACTCTTCGGCCGACAATGAACCACACGAAAAAAATGGTCCTCGTCGAACCTCGGCTCCTTCAAATCCTCCAATCGCCGTACCCAGTACCTTCTACGGTGAAGACGATAAACACCCTCGATGAAGAGATGCGTCAGATCTTACAACGACCGGGGTTAAACGACAGTGAGAAAGTACAACAGTACAATGAGACGCTTCAGCGGTACATGACGTTCATGGACCAATACAAAACCCTCTCTACCCCAGCAGCAGCACCACCACCACCACGCGACACACCGCCGACCTCAGCACCGCCCCGACAGTCGCCATAACCAGGGGTACTATCCACAGCCCCACAGTGGGTCGAAGACGAAGTCCTGAAGAGTGTGCCTGCATCATTCAAGAAACAAGCTGGCCTGGTATTACAACGGATGAAACAGAATCCTAACATGACTTGGAATGATAAAGGCGAACTACTGGTACAGAATCAGGTGGTCCCCGGCACCCATATGACGGATTTAGTGAATGACCTGATGCGTCAACGCAGGTCGCACACGGATCCTCGAGGATGGAAGGTCTTTGCTGAAGGTTTGAAAGACATGCATGTACCACAAGAATTGATAGGGAACCCCGAGCGCTGGGCCTGGCTGCAGCGTGAATCGCCGGTGCACGCACGGCGACTCTCACGACACCACGAGTGGGAACCGGAGTCATCCCGCAAAACACCACCGTGGCGGGCACCTACTTTTTCACCCCTTTTACCACGCCACCCCCTGCAACCACGTTCATCAAGATCTAAGTCACCGCGACCATCACGACGATTAGCGCCCAAGGACTGGGAGAAGTATTAAAACCAACAACAGCAGCAGGAAAGCTCAGTCGTCATGTTTTACCTCACCCTACCCAGTAACAGCTCGGCTGATGTGTTTCCTGACAACACCTTGACCAAGTACGTGACCCAGTTACCGCAACCGTTGCATTTACCTGGACGCTGGGAATGTGGACTCGTGGATATCCAATACCCTTACTCGTGGTACAACGTGCGAGGCGGTGAAGTGTGGTACGAGGTGACCTACGAAGGACAAGAAATCCGACTCACCCTACCCGAAGGCCAATACGATACTCCCAAGGAGTTCATGGGTGGGCTGAGAAGTCTGATGCATTATAAGTCTCTACGGGACGTCACGAATACTTCACAACCCATAAAAACTTTCCCCTTCAAAAATCATGTGGACTTCGATTACAACGCACACAACGACAAGGCCAGTCTCACTCTCAGCCCCAACGTGAGTGTCGAAATCAGTCCTACCCTACAGCAAATGCTAGGTCTCGATCTACCGGGGTACGCTGGCCCTACCGGCGAGAGAGGCTACTCAGACGTGGTCGATGCACACATTGTCGGAGACAGCAACGTACCTCTACTACGCGTCTGTCCGGTGAAAGGCAAGTACGGAGCTCAAGTCACCCACAGTTTCCGGCACATCGTGTATCTACCGGTCAGTCAGACCGATATTACTCCATGGTCATCGATATAAGAGACGACACCGGTCAACCGATTGCATTCGAGCGTGGGAAAGTGGTGCTGACACTTCATTTCCGTCAAGTCCGAGCGGTTCACTTTGCATAATGAAGGTGCCTTATCAATGCCATACAGCCAGCTACGTCGATCATTACACCAAACAGGCCGGGGGTAGCTTTCCGGTCTTTGCAGGTACATGCAGGCAACGAGGACATGGGCTGGGGAACACACTCGGGAGCATCGTCAAAACGTTCCTGACCTTGGTGACGCGTGGGGTCAAAGCAATCGGCAAACAAGCGGTACGCAGTGGACTGCAAGTCGCGGGTGATGTCTTGGGCGGTGCGGCACCCAAAGAAGCACTGAAACGCCGAGCCAAAGAAGCAGGAGGCGTCTTGGTCGCCAAAGCACAACGCACCGTAGGGAATAAAATACCTGCACCCCCGAGACCACGCACCAGTCGACGACCGACCCAGCGACGACGCACATCGAAGACACAGGATATCTTTTCTTAAACATGGCTTTCATCCATGCCGAGTCGTGTCCTTCTACCAACAGTGAATTTGATTTATGGACCGTCCCACCCACACAGACCAGTGTCGAAGAGGGCCAATGGGTGGAACATCTCCCCCTTTCCAGCATTACAGCCACATGCCCCATTGAATTCACCATCACCAACGCAGATACGACCTACCTGGATTTAGCCCATACGTACCTATATGTGAAAGCTAAAATCACCAATAAAGATGGATCTGTCCTCAAAGCAGATGCACCCGTGGGTCCAGTGAATCTCTGGCTTCATTCGCTATTCCAGCAAGTGGATATAGCCCTCAGTGATAAACTGGTGAGCGCCTCAACGAACACGTACCCGTACCGAGCCTACATCGAAACACTGTTATCCTACGGGCGTGACGCTAAAAAGTCGTATTTGACAGCCCCGTTGTTCTACCGAGATACCCCAGGCAAGATGCAAGCGAGTCCCGAAAATGACGCCTATACGGAGAGAATGGATTTCACAGCAGAGAGTCACTCGGTCGATATGATGGGACGTCTGCATGCGGACTTATTCATGCAGGAGCGATACCTCTTGAATGGAGTACCTGTCAAAATACAACTAGTGCGCGCAACGCCTGCGTTTGCCTTTATGGCCCCGAGTGACGACCTCGAGTATAACATTGTCATCCAAGAGGCCAGTCTGTTTGTACGCAAAGTGAAACCGAGTCCAGGTGTACAGTTGGGGCACATCAGAGCCTTGAAGAAAAAAAACCAGCCTAGTACCCGATTCGACGAGTACAGACCAAGGTCTTTTCCGTTCCTAAAGGGAATATGATTGTCAATCAAGAAAATTTGTTCCTGGGAGATTTGCCCAAGCGTTTAACCCTAGCCTGTGTGGAGAACGTCAGTTATAATGGGGCTATCTCGAGGAATCCGTTCAACCTAAAAGCGTTCAACATCAATTTCGTGGCCCTGCATGTGGACGGACAACAAGTACCGGCACGACCCTTACAACCTAATTTCGGAACGGGCAATTACATCCGGAGCTTTCTGAACCTCTTCGCAGCAACTGACCAAATCAACCAAGACGAAGGAAATACGATCAGTAGAGACGAGTTCGGCAAAGGGTACACATTGTTCTGTTTCGATCTCACGCCCACCTTAGACAACGATCATCAACTGAGTCTCGTCAAGAAAGGCAACTTACGCTTGGAACTGCATTTCGGGACACCTTTACCGCGAACCATCAATGTGATTTGCTACGCTGAGTTTGACAACATTATTCAAATAGATAAAAGCCGTAACGTCCTGTGTGACTTTGCCACTTAACATACAGAGCAGATTACCACCGTGCTGGAGAATGACCCAGGGACACGGACGGTCTTTCAAGGGGTGTTCGCCCGAGATGTGTTCCCATTAGGCCGTGTGTATCCTGCTGATTACGTCCTGAAAACAGACCCGATGGATCAGCCCGGTCAACACTGGGTGGCCGTGTACTTGACAGAAGAGCAGGGCGAATACTTTGATCTGTACGGCTTACCACCCCGCCATCCCGATTTAACAGACTTCATGGATCAAGGCACAGAGAGGTGGTGTTGGAATACTGAAACGTTACAAGGACTCTTCAGTAGCGTGTGCGGACAGTACTGTGCGTTCTACCTGTACCATCGATGCCGGGGACATTCCATGCAGACGATTGTCCACATGTTTGACGAGTACCCCAAGGCCGAGGACCGAGATGTGCTCGTATATGACTGGGCCGCCCATCATTTCAATGTACAAGTCCCGTTCTGGGCTTAAGTTCTTTCAATGTACAAGCCCCCTCTGTTCTGGGGTTAAGTTCTTTCAATGTACAAGCCCCCTGTTCTGGGCTTCAGTTTTTTCACGTGATTGTTCTCACGTTGTTGTTGTTCACTGAATGAAAAATAAGATCTCAAAACTCTGTCTTGTGTGTTTTCTGTGTAAGTATGAATGCCCGATGTGGGGATTCAATCAATGAATGGACTGAGAAAAATCAGTGGCCTAGGATGGGGCCAAATGTAACCCATCAATGCCCAGAAAACCAACATAGATGTTAAGGCCTTGATATAACCTTCCCGGGGCATGGTTAGTACGAATTTTTCTCTTGCAGTGTTGTTGTTCAATAAAAAACTTCATGAAAACCCAAGTGAAGTTCGAATGTTTATTAAGGAGAACAAGCAACTTGAACAAGAATGTATATACAAGTATGTAAGGTGAACAAGTATATAAGAACGTGGAACTGGTTCAAACAAGAATTAAGGTGAACACGTATGTATATAGAGAGAAATATCAACTTGAGTGGAGTATATTTCACAGACCAATTCATCGAACTGACATATATAGAGTACTAATTCAAAAGAATGGATTATAGTTAACAATTAGACAAATTCATGGTGCAATGTATATAGAGAGTAATTCGAGTTAGAGTCCAAATATCTATGTCCATTATTCACAAGTCCGGGTATAGTTCACTGACGTCAAAGGTAATATATGTAGTATTCCCAGGTCCAGGTACGTCGTACTGACTCCATCGGGAAGGACTTTCCGTTTCGGATAGAAAAATGTGAATGCATCTCGTTTCTGGATGTACGTTCGCATCTGGTAGTCGGCGACCCGGAAACATCGGTTAGTGCCACTCGCACTGGTCTGGCTTTTGAGCACGTCCAGGTGGAGGGCTTTGTCGATGGCCGGGTCACGCCGGTTGACTCCTTTGCAACTAAACTTGTTATTTATGCCCCAAACCTACACCTGCTTTGATTTATGCCTTAATCTCTGCCAGAGATATACAATACAAACGTTAAACGAAAGTTTAAACCCAAAAGTTAACTCCCCTGGGGAGTTATCCCCCAGAGGAGTAGTCTCCCTTTAAGGGAGCTCTCCCAGCTCAGCCTGGATATATAAGCCAGCCCCCAATATACTCTTTCTTTTTTCTCGTTTGTACCTCCAGTGGTGCACGTCAGGGAGTTTGCAATACAGTCCTAGTTGTTGTTGTTACAAAGACTAGTTGTTGTTGTTCAAAGATTTGTTTATATTTGAAACATTTTCTTTCTTGAATAATGTCTGAGTATTCTGTTCCCATTCCTTCAAATTCGTGCCGTTCGTGTGGGCGAGTTTCGACACGCTTAGATGCCCACACGCGTTGTTTCGTTTGTAAGACAAAATTTGCTATCGAAATAACACGTGTAATGAATGTGTGTCTTGGGATAATGATGCTTGGAAAAATTATGCACAAGCCCGTACGTCCTATTTACTTCAGGCTTCTGAGAACCCTGATCTATCGGAAGTCGATAGACGGGTGTTGGAAATTGCATTAGTTGAGGACATTAAAATTAATCAAGATCTGGGTGGTCCCGTGTTAGATTTACCCCGTAATTCTAAAAAGTCCGACTCCTTCTTCTGTCTCTGGTAATATACTAGAGGACCGTCGTACAGGAACTTAGCGAGATGGTACTGTATAGTCTGGCCTACTTTGGCATAGCATTGTCTGTAGGCCTTGAGAAACCTGTTTCTTTGTTCAGCAAACAAAGGCCAGGCCGGTCGCTAGGACTCTCTATTGTCCCCAACGGACAAAAGAATTTGATCTTACCGCGTGGTCAGTTCACGGTCAATTGGTCCGGCTGATTTTACAATAGTGATAAAATCGTTCTGTTTTTGGCTTTTACGTCTTAAATCTTCCTCTGCTGTTTTGTCTAAAAGAAAACAGCCTCTCATTCTATGGAAGGGCGGTTGTACTCGGCTTTGAATGTTCACATTACGGATTTACAACCTCCACTTTCGGCGTGTATTGACACGTCCCGTATTTCTTGCTTGCTCTTGCAGCTGCGTGGCCGAATGCTTACGGTGTCGGACTGAAGATTTAAAGAACACCAACTTTACAACACCGTTATCTTTCTCGTTCCAGACAGTTCAATCAGGAGGTTATTTGTTATGAACCGTACGAAACTGAACAAAGATTTGTCTTCACGGAATAGAAATGCTTCAACGTATTATAACGTCGGAGAATTACAGGTTCTGCAGAGAGTTGCAGTCCGTCATTTTTCGTTGTTGTTGTTGTTCTTGTGTGTCCGACTTTTTCCATTTGTGGGAGTTTTTCTTCTATGCATGCTGTTCGTTGCTCCTACCAAAATTTAGTCTCTTGTTTTCTCAAGTGTTATTCTGTTTATTTGATATCATTGTGATCAAGAGAGAACTTGCAGAGTTTTTTCTCTGTCTTTGACTTTACGTGTTGTTGTTGTTGCGTTTGTCTTCGTCATTACAAGCCAAAAGCTATACACTAGGGCTCTTTGTTACATATTAATGAGCTATCTTATTACTCTCTTTGTGTAATCAAGGCTGTGTTGAACAACAAAAGAGATCACGAGTTGTTTATTAAGAAATTGTGCTATTCTTTGAAACACATTTTTCTGTTGGTAAATATTGCATTGTGATGTATTCATTTTCACAACCAAATTTTCCCATCGCTATTTTGAATTAGTTGTACAATTCAAATTGGGTTCAGCTGTAATTTTATTTCTTTGTTCTGAGAATTTATTATTATTAGCTTGAGGATTATTCTCCGAGAAATCTTGGAATTGCTCTCGTTCGATAGCACGTGGGGTATTTATTGATCATTACCCTGTCAGTGGTCGGGCGGGATCAAGCCTGAAGTTTCTCAATCATCAGCCTGCAGGCGGTCTTCTTGTTCTTTGTAAGTTCCGTGTATGTTTACCGGTTACAGCCTGGTAAGAAGATCCACAGACTGCCTGGGCAATGTTTTTTCTCCTCGATAGCCTCGTCCAAAACATCCTTTGGTCTACTGCATTTATTTCATCTTTATCTTTTTTAGGTAAAGACAACCGGGCGCGCTGACCGACTGCGCCACGGAGACTAAGCTGGACTTATCTTTT
Organism: Hanleya hanleyi; assembly: GCA_036873755.1. Classification (NCBI taxonomy): domain Eukaryota; kingdom Metazoa; phylum Mollusca; class Polyplacophora; order Lepidopleurida; family Hanleyidae; genus Hanleya; species Hanleya hanleyi. Next base: position 49,853 of record JAVTVY010015528.1, read on the forward strand.
TAAAAAAAACGGATGATAATTTATATCTATTCCATTTAAGTTTCTATGTCCAGTTTGGACCTCTAATAAGGGGGCGAGTCTAGATTGAACATTGTTTTGGTTGGTCAAGTTAATTTGTGAGATTTGTGACCTTATTGTTCATCTACCGGCGAGAGACATCAAAATGTATTGGCTCTCTTCGGGGAATTTTAAATTTTATTGAAGATCCTCCTACTTCACGTGGAAGTTTCTTTGTGTTGATTGTCGGGGTTGTTAATACCAGGGAGTAACGTTCTCGATTAACGCTGGGAACAATGAATGTGTTCACCTCCTAGATGCGTTTCAAATCTCATTACAAGTCTCGCATAATACGGCTGTTTTGTTTCGGACTCCACTGTGAATTTTTCCAGTTTCGACTACAGTTTTCAGATTTATCTTCAGAGGTTTTACCCGGCTCTTTCGGGAGCGTATATGTACAGATAAATTGAACTGATTGGTAAGTTTTTGGGAAAATCACTACGCCGTTTCTCAAGCAACGCCATTCGCGTTTCGCAGTGGTCCCGTTTTAGGTTTGTCCCATAAATCAAAACCAACTCCTTCTTCTCGCTTTGACGCCCACACACGCTGTTTCGCTTGTAAGGAAATTTTACTATCGAAATAACACGGGTGCTGAATGTGTGTCTTGGGTTAAAGTTACTTGGAAAAATTATGCAGGCCTGTAGATTCTATTTACTACAGGCTTCAGAGAACCCGATCTATCGGAAGTCGATAGACGTATTTTGGAAATTGTCATTAGTTGGGGACATCAAAATTAATCAAGATCTGACTGGTCCCGTTTAGGTTTGTCCCATAAATCAAAACCAACTCCTTCTTCTGGGGGAGTTTTACCACCTGGCGGTACGGTTGTACGACATGATAACTAGGTGTACTGGATAGCTTAGCTTCCACGGTATTGCTTTGTCGAGAGGCCGTGGGAAACCGGTTTCTTTGTTCAAGCAAACAAAGGCCAGGTCACAGCTGCCGCGACATTCTATTGTCTCCGACGGACAAGAGATTTCGACCTCACCGCATGTTAGCTTTCCGACTCCTTTGTCTATTGGCTTTCGCCGGCGGATTCTCACAATAGGAATTTACATCGTCGTTTATCTCCTTTACGATTTAAATCTGTGGTTTGTCCTTGATGCGTTTCAAATCTCATTACAAGTCTCGCATAATACGGCTGTTTTGTTCTCGGTTGTTCAAGCAGAGAAAAAGTGACAGTCTCATTCTTCTTTCAAATTGAAGTAAGCCATATGGTTACAGAGTGTGACACTTTGTAGCTGATACCGTCAAGATTATGGTCAGATATAGGCCAGTTTTTGTTGCACTTCCCGTGGTCGTATTATGGGGGTATTACTGTGGGTTCGTCGTTACTTTGGGGACAGTTTTTCGTCTCTCTCCTTCAAGTGCTTCGTCCCGTATAGACCGTTGGACCAGTTTTAGACGTGGGCATTTTGGTTGTTTGGTCATCAACTTGTCATTCCTACGCAGGACCTTAATCATTATGGTCGCATTCTACTTCGGTCACTGCAGTGCCTTCGGTCTTATTACAGATGTTTTCCCTCAATCCATTAGTGCTGGTATTGACGTCTCTACTTCCACTTCTGTTTGGTGGCAGTCCCACCACATCGTCATGTGGGGTGTTCATTTTCCGGCTGATAGTCTAGGTTCGATGCCAGACTTCACATCGAAAAAAAAAAAAAAATAAAAAAAAAAAAAAGACGATGTTTTTCATTGGTCTTCTACTTCGCTGCTATCAAACGAAATGGGCCTATTTCGTCTTCTGGTGCCGAGAACGTGATGCTAATCCCGACTCTGCCTCTGTTTCCGTAGTAGCTGACTTCCTTCTTCACCTCCATCGCGACAAGAAGTTTCAAATCAGCACCATTGAAGGATATCGTTCTGCTTTGGCTAGGGTTTTACGTCTTTCTGCCGGCATCGACATTAGTCTAATGACAATATCTCTGTGCTCATTCGGGCTTTCGCGCTACAGTCTCGTCGTACTCGCCAGCTGTTACCGAAATGGGATATTGGTGTGGTTCTGTGTGCTCTGATGCATCCGCCATTTGAACCCTTACAGTCCGCGTCTCTTAAAGCTGTGGCCTACAAGTCAGTTTTTCTCGCGGCTTTTGCTTTGGCATCTAGAGTGTCTGAACTGCATGCTCTTGAAAGATCTTCTATGACCTGGTCGGCGGATTGGTCGCGCGTATCGTTCCGACCTATTCCGGAGTTCATCGCCAAAGATGAGTCTGTTCGCTTAGGTCCGTGTGCGCAACATCTGTACTCCATTCCTGCGTTATCAGACTTCGTTCATGGCCTCGAAGACGACCTTCTGTTATGCCCTGTTCGAGCCATACGTCACTATCTTACTCGTACCGATCCCGGTCGGGGCTCGCGTCGTCTGTTATTCTTGTCCCTTCGTCCTTCGGCGGTACGTGACATTACTAAGAATACAATCGCTTCGTGGTTAAAGAAAACCATTAAGTGGTCTTATCAATTGGCCATTGACGCTCCCCCGCTTCTATCGACTGCTTCTTCTCATGAAATCCGCGCCATCGCTTCGTCATGGCCCTTATGGAAGAACTTGTCCAGTCTTGTGCCTGGACAGCAAATTCCACGTTTACCATTTTCTATCTGAGAGATATGTCAGTCCAATCAGATAGTGTGACCATGCTTGGGCCACTAGTGGCTGCCCTGCACGTGGCCAGGTAACTGTCAAAAAAAGGGGGGGGGGCAAAATTGTCATCATCGCAGCAAGTCTCCGGCTTGCTGTATCATCTCATCTCATCTCTCAGTCATATCGTTAGTCCACACACTACATGATCACCAGAAAGAAGTAATAGCTCAACTTGCCAGTCAGCGACTCTCAAGTCATCAATCAAGAAACCTGACACAATGGTGAGTTTAATCTTTGACCTTACTGCAGATTTGCTTGTGTCATTTCAGGTTAAGCTATGTTCTTCTAGATCATCTCAGCTGAGTCTCCTGGCGGTCAACTCACAGTTTCAACGTAGAAGAACTGACACTTTTGTGAGTATTAATAATGTTTATTTTCAGGTCACCAGTGTCAGCAACAGTAAAGTACAGACAGTTGACAAAGACACAGAGTAGACTCAGAGATTCCGCTGTCAACTCTCAACAGTCCAATCTGCATCAAGGATTAAAGTACACAGAGTTGGATATAAGGCGGAATGTGGACTGACAGGGGTATCAGTTAGTCGCCTTGTTTGACGATGTAGGTTTCTTCCCATCTCATTCTTGCTTAACCTCCGAACTCTGACACTCAGGTTCCTTGATTACTATGGTGGTAAGTCTGCGCACCCCTACCACAATCACAGATACATGGATGAAGTCATTTAAAATGATAAGTAACTTCTATTCTCCATAAGTAACCACTGCCTCACCATCCAGGGTTCTTTTTGGTTGAGAATTATTGTCATATCTGTGCTCTTTTTAGGTCACCTAAGAGAAGAAATAGGTCAGTTGGGCCATCTCTCAAGTTATATTTTAAGATTTGACACAATTATGATTTTAATCTTTGTCTTTACTGCAGATCTGTTTGTGTCATTTCAGGTTATAGCTATGGCCTTCTATATCATCTCAGCTGAGTCCCCTTGCAGTCAACTCACAAGTTCAACGCACAAAGATCTGAGTGAAAGTTGACAAAGACAAAGAGGAGACTCAAAGATTCCGCTGTCAACTCTCAACAGTCCAGCATCTGCATCGGGGATTAAAGTACACAGAGTTGGACCTAAAGCGGAATGTGGACTAGCGCTGCGAATAGTAAAGGTGGACGACTTGTATGGGGAGTTGGCTATACTACCACCCCGTACTTGCCTTACCTCCGAACTCGGGTGTCCTGATACCTTAGTTCCGTTGGCGGTAATACTGCGTACCACTCCACATCACAGATAATGACACCTTGTATGATACATTGGCGTACGAAGATCCCAATCCATACATGCTGCCTTCCAAGTGCTCATCTTGGCGTACGGCCTGAGTTCCTATATGGAGGGTAACACTGTGCTCCACATCCAAGACCACAGCTACATGCATGGAGACATGCATCAAGCTAAGTAACCACTTCTTATATTGATTACCTTTCTGAGTGCTGACCAGGGTTTTCTTGTTGATTGTGATTGTCTTGTTTGTGATTATTTCAGCGGATATTCAGCCTGCTATTGCAAATACATTAAGGCCGAGGTTCCCACCTCCATATGTTGGTAGTGAGGCATAAATCAAAGCAGGTGTAGGTTTGGGCCATAAATATTAAACATTTATAAACAATGTTACTATTTATAACCAAACCAAACCTGCTTTGATGTAATGGCCCTCCCATCCTTCCCCTCACTCCGCGGCCTTGTACACTACAGGTCTCGGTTTATAACAATGAGAAAAGAGGAAGAGTATACTGGGGGCTGGCTTACAGGTCACAAACCACTAAATATTCGCCTTACTTAATATGTAGTAAATTGGTCGAGCACATCTTGAGAAAACTATATTCCCTAATATTCGCCGCCACAAATGACCCACCACACCAGGTAGCCTGGCCTTTCCGCTCAAACATATGGAAAATTCAGCATACATTCCCCACCATTTTTTCGAGCTGAGACCGCCAGAAATAGGGTCATCCAGCCCGACACCATTACGGCAAATTTCGGAGGTGCCAATCAAACTGGCCCAGATTTGTTTTCCGATTAAAATTTGAAAAGGTTGTTTTGATATATTTTAGAGCCAAATATTATAGAAACATTTTAAAATACGTCACAGACCACTTCTGGCCCAGTCGGGTATAATGGCCAATCAATGTTCGCCGGAAGTCAAGTCCTGATAATAATCTTGGACCCACTTTCTGCAATGGAGGTTTGTGACCTACATATCCAGGCTGAGCTGGGAAGCTCCCTTAAAGGGAGACTACTCCTCTGGGGGATAACTCCCCAGGGGAGTTAACTTTTGGGTTTAAACTTTCGTTTAACGTTTGTATTGTATATCTCTGGCAGAGATTAAGGCATAAATCAAAGCAGGTTTGGTTTGGTTATAAATAGTAACATTGTTTATAAATGTTTAATATTTCAAACCTGGCCGATTTCAGAAACGAAATCAGCAACATTTATCTCCCCTTTTTTAATGCTGGTTTGTGACGTCACACCAGACCACCTAGTCGGACGTAAATACTTATAACCTTCAGTCTTCGGGAGGCTGTTCTGACGTGACATCACAATCAAGGAAAGATAAGCGATGCCGGTTTGTAAATCTGAATTCAGCTGAGCTTGGGGTACCAATGTTTTAAAAGCTTCTAGAAGACAAACTACTTAAAATTAAAGCAAGCGAATTGGACAGACTGATATTTCTATTATTATTAAACCTATATAAGAAATAAAAAGAAGAATCTAAAAACCTTTCCATTCCACCTTTAAAGGGGTACAGTCAATATGGAACATATGAATACTCTCTCAGTGACATTGGCCCCATACTGTAGATACTTCATGTAATTCAACTATTGTCAATGCCTTTGTTTCAGCGAAAAACCCTGTTGTCTGCTGACATGGCTATTGTATGCATTGTATGGGGATTCTTACATGAAGTATGAACCCCATAACGCATATTAATATGTCAGACGGAGAATAGGTCGGGCAAACACTCTGCATTATATTTGTTGGCATATTTTGATGACTTGCTGAAAAAAATTTCTTTCATTTTCTGGCCATATATGGAGATGTTCTCCAGAATTCTTTGTGCATTATGCACATCAACTCCGTTGCATATATAAATACATAGCAAGATACAAAAACTACTTGAAGCTGCATATTTGCATGTTATCTGGACCAATATGTTCTTCAATTGAAAGCTGCAGAGTGGTCTCCCCTATTGTGACAAGAAGCAGTAAGGAGTTAGCTCCCCTGTTGTGACAGGAATTTTCAAAGTTATCCCCCTTATTTAGTGATTCATAGAAGTCCAAAATATGGTTGCAGTTCAGTAGCCTGAGTTTCCAGAGAATCTTCATGTTACAGAGGAACAACTTCCTGTGGTAACCAGAGGTGAAATAATGGTTGATGATACCATAATTTTTGTACTATAATGTTTAGTTTTGTATTCATAGCTCTAAGATGAAGACTTTACAATGTTATTTCAGAGCTGCAGCCTTCAGTAAACTAAACAAACATGGTGAAGCTATAGAAGACTGTAACAAGGCCATAGTAATCGACCCTAATTACAGTAAAGCTTATGGAAGAATGGGGTGAGTATATAAATGATGAAAACAAATTTACCCATAGAAAAATTTGGTGATATGTTCAATCAGATTTGTCTGATTAATGCAAATGATTCCGAGTCTTATTTCATAGCAACAATTCTGTGTGGATGGATTTCTGCCATTATGTTTGTTGAATGTTTGAACTTCCAGGTGACAGGGTATGGTACAACCTTAGAGTCAGATTAACCTGCTTAGTCTCCCCACCCCCAGGGCTCTAGGGCGTTTGGTTTACAATAATTATTGAAGGTTTGTTAATGCAGCACATAACTTCGGGGCGACAGGGTGACAGAGTGACCTGAGCCTGCCCTCACTTACGAGTTACAGAATATCCCCTGATAATTGTGGGAATTATGTTCGCAGTTTAAACTAATTTTCATGAGATGTTTCTTTCATGAAGGAATAACAGTGCAGTAAACCAAATGTATCATACATCATGGCGGTGACCATAATAATGAGTGTCTGGCAAAGAAAAAATTTTTTAGATCAATTTCTGTCTGTTATTGTTTTGTATGGAGATTAATAATAATTCGATCAATTCAAAAGAGGCTAAATGGGCTTCTTAGATCTGGCCATTGGGTTTCTGAATGCTTGTTTGACATACCATATATGTGTTGTATTCTCAGAATAGCCTACACATCTCTCAACGACCACGCCAAGGCACGAGAGTGCTACAGGAAAGCACTAGAGCTCGACCCTGACAAACAGAGCTATCAGAACAACCTTGAAATAGCAGAGCAGAAGTTAAGAGAGGAGTCATTACAGGGAGGTGGTATGGGCGGGTTAGGGGGACTGGACTTGTCCTCGGTACTGAGTAATCCAGCACTTATGAACATGGTGAGTTGCATGTACCGCAGGATATCTTCCTTCACTGCACAAGTGTCTCTGTCTTACTAGAAAAGTGTTATTTCCTATGCTGTAAAACTTACCTTCACATACCTTATTGCTATCGTGTTCCTACGCGATTGCCCCATTGTAAAACCTTACCACAGAACCAAAAGAAATAGTCCCTGTAATGCCCCAATGCCCATGCGCGAGTACCCAGAATCCTCTGTCTGACCACGTCACTTCCTTCTTTCCTCTACAATCGTAGCGGTCAGACGTAGTTCCATTGTGCTGCCGTAAAAGTTTCAAGATCTACATCTGTAATACCACGATATTGGATTATTGGATTACCTACGGAGATTTCCTGGGATATTACCTTGAGAGAGAAGAAGGAATATTACCAAATTCCTGGATTCGAGACCTACCTGGACTTCAAATATCGTCAGGGAGTATTGTCGAATCATAATAAAGATGGCGTCCATGTTTTGTGTTGTATGTGGACGATCCAAACCCACGACGGATCCGCATTCAGCTTGTCCGCCGTGTAGAGGGGTCTGGTGTGATCAGTTTGCCAAATGTGCAGAATGCGAGCTGTGGACCGACGACGTATTCCAACAATATCTTGTCGGTTCATATGCCAGTGAAGTTTTGCCCCCGCCTGGCTTCGATTGTGCCGAGAGCTTGGTCGACTCTCCGTCTCGCTCTCCTGTGAACGAGCCGGACGAGTCTGCCTCTCTTGATATGTCCGTTACGCATGATTTGAGAGTAACTCCATCTAGTAATTTGCCGAATGTAGTCAGTATTTCTCCTCCTCCATGTACTAATTCTGTTTCAGGGACCAAGGTGGGGAATAAAGATGGCGGCCGTCCCGTAGGTAAGTTACTGCACGGGACGACCTTGACCTTGACGGCCAACTTTGACCCCACCTCTGTGACGTCACTTCCGACTGAGGGTCCCCTGTTTCGGATTGTCAACCCGGAGACTGTGACTTTCGTGGTCAAGGACTCGTCACTTCCGGAGAATCTGTCTTCATCTCGGCGCAGCTCATCTATGTCTATACTACCTACGAAGATGTCAGCTGCTCCTGCGACCGTAATATCACCTCGCCCAGTGCAGTCTACGGTGATTATTACACCCGTTTCCGGTTTTGCTGCTTCTGGCCATTCCCTACTGAATGTTCCCAGACTGTCCAGGGTGCCTTTACAACAGCCGTTGTCAGCTCCCCCGCAGCTTACTCAACCGGACCAGCGTCAACGCATGCCTGTGTCCAGTTATGACTTCCGGCCAACGGTAGCTCCGAGTATCTCGGATGCTTATATGCAACCATTGACTTCATACCTTCCGGTATCGTCTTACCTTCCGGTATCATCGTATCACATCGGAACTTCCGCTGCTGTTTCTGCGCATGCTCCGACGTCGACTACTTCATCCTACTATAGGACTGCCTCTGCGTATGATGTTCCTGCCTATGCATCTGGTTATGGGGTTCCGGGTCATTCGTCGATGTATGATACGAGAGTAACGTCATCGATGAACAGACTTCCGGTTATGTCATCGGTGTATAGCAGTCCGGCTCCCTATGCTGCACCGCCGTACTCTCCGCTTCCTGTACGCAGTGTAGTGTATAGGCCTACTTCATACCCTTCTGTGGCTTCTGTAGTCCGACCTGTTGATGTACCACGTCACGTGTTTCCTACTGCACGTATTCCTACACGACCGACTTCCGGTACATCGGGTGCTCACTTCCGTTCTCCTTCTCCTAGGCCTGTCAGATATGCTATGCCATATCATGCACCTATACCGAGACGACAAGTGAGGGTTGCTCACCCGCATCTGCCTAGATACCCAGCTAGGCCGGCAATGTCCCAGTATGCGGCTGCTTCCGGTTCTGCCTTACTTCCTCCTTCTGATAGGCAGTGTCCTCCAGCAACATCTATTCCTGCCAACCTCTTTGATAGGTTTAATAGATTGTCTGCTGACTTCGCAGCCCTACAGCGTGACATGTTGATGCCTCCACCACCATCTCCTACACCACTTCCGGTGCCCGTGTGGGCTGGCTATCAACCTCGCCCCGTATCATCAAGGAGGCCGACTTCCGTCACATCGCACGTCACTTCCGCCTTCTAGGGCCGTCTTTGAATGTGCTGAACGCATGCGGGACGCCTTCTCACTTCCTAAGACCCAAGATGAGAGGCAACGACAACAGGATTCTAGATCTCTTTTTAAGAAATCTACTGGTGTCTTCCCGCTGGAGCGACCCGTGTTCCGGTCGTATTCAGTACACGGTTCACCTTGGCATGATCGAGCAGCAGTCCAGGAACCAGAACTCGATCAGTTTCTTGGAGTTACTCCGCCGAAGAAAGACATTTCTCTTTCTGTCCGTCAGATTTGTCTACTGGAGGACACTTCTAGACAGGAGGTAGCGATTACTTCCCATCTCGATTGGTTTCTTTACGCCATTCGCACGATCCTTAATCGTATACCTCAAACGTCGCCTTCCGGTTATGTATCTGTTCCGGTGGATGACGTCAACCTGATGAAGGACTTCCTGACGGCAGCTGCGCGTGCAGACGCGGACTTGATGGCTTCCTCAGTCTTCATGTCCGCTATGTTTGTACACTTAAGGCGTCTCGCACTGTTTTCGGCCCTGCCTACGTATACTCCGTCCAGTGTGAGATCGACCTTAAGGGAGCAGTCCCCCACCTCAGGACTTCTGTTTGCCGGTGTACTACCTGAGCTGCAGAATGAAATGTCCGCTGCCAGGACCACACATTCTTACTTTGGACCGCAACAGAGGAAGCGATCGACCCCTGAGGCCTCGACGTCGTCTTCGTCGGCCCCGAAGAAAGCTTCATCTTCAAGTTCTTCTTCCGGGGCTGGTGCCAAGAAGGATATACCCTCCTCTTCGAAATCCGGCGGAGGTTCGAAGGGAGGGAGGAGCGGCCACTCTAAGCGTGGTGGCGGAAAAGGGAAGTCCGCCAAAGCTTCCAAGAAATGAGGACACGGGCCATGCAGATGTGCTTTCTGCATGGCGAGACCGCACATTGCCACTGTTCCCAATTCCACCAGATCCGGCGCTTCCGGTAGGCGGGAGACTTGTAAGGTTTTGGAGGAATTGGGAGGCAATCCAGGCGGATTCGTGGGTATTGAACACCCTACGTCATGGGTATCGGCTGGAGTTCGCCACAACTCCCCCGTTGACTACGTCACCCAGGGCGTCTCGAATTCCAGTGCGTCGGGAGCACCTGATGGAGATTCAGAGGTCCGTGGACAAGTTGGTAGTGAAGGGTGCAGCTATAGAACTTCCGCCAAACGATCTGTCCCCGGGCTTTTATTCTCCGGTGTTCCTGGTCCCCAAGAAGAACACCACCGAAATGCGTATGGTTATAAACCTGCGTCGGTTGAACAAGGACTTCTTGGCCCCGCCTCCTCATTTCCGGATGGAGTCGTTCCGGTCTATTCGTTCGGCTCTGTTACAAGGGGATTGGAGGACGTCTCTCGACCTCCAAGATGCATATCTGCATGTTCCGATCTACAGGGCTCATCACAAGTATCTGCGCTTCCTGGTTGGCAACCGGAAGTTCCAGTTACGCGTGCTCCCTTTCGGACTATCCACATCCCCTTGGGTCTTCACCAGAATTTTCAACCCGGTGGCGTCATTCCTGCAGACGAGAGGTCTCAAGTACCACTTCTACCTCGACGATTCCCTACTACGGAATCAGTGCAGGGAGGAACTCCGCAAGGACACCAATTTCGTTTGTGAGGTCCTTGTTGCTCTGGGCTATCTTCCTCACGAGGGCAAATCGGAGTTGACACCATCCCAGTCTCGAGTCTTTCTCGGAGTTTCCTACGACACCCTTTCAGCGTTAGCGAAACCTCCGGAAGACCGCTGGAAAAAAATTCTGACGTCGGTGCCGACGTTCCTGTCAGCATCGCACAGACGTGCTCTCCAGTTCGCTGCAATTATCGGCCTGTTAACATCAACTCAGGATGTAACACCTCGAGGTCGGTTGCAGCTTCGGCCGTTGATGATGCACCTCAACAACCATTGGCCGAAACGGCACCTGAATCCTACTGTCCCTG